>CAJNOQ010000285.1:0-56881 GCA_905250885.1 Didymodactylos carnosus | reverse complement strand
GATAGAGGAAATGGCAACATACGAGTCCAATTTCATGGTTTTTACACTGATTTTGAAAAAATTGAATTTCTCGACAACAAAACCAAATTTTTCAAAAAGAATACTTAACTTTTTCCTCACAAGTATCGCGATCAGAATGAAGTAACAGAAGAAAGATTTTTATCTACAAAATCGTAGGACTAGATAGGGTCCGCAAAATTGACCGGCAGTCCCTTTACTGTGCTGTTCGTGTTTCGCACACTCTGAGTCCAATTTAGCTTCTGAAATTTCCAAAATTAGCTTTCTAGACTCAGTTTTCGATGGGAACTAAGAAATAAATGGTTTCGGAATTTCGAAAAGCGATCAAACATGTAATTGTTGTTTAAGAATCCTGGTTACGCCATTGCATATATTTCAAAAACTAAAAGGGGTCCTATTCTAAAAACTAGATCAGTTTCGCGTTTAAAAGGAGAAAAAACCCATGAGCTTTATTCTAGTGAAAAATGTCCCGTTCATTATGATGAATGCATAATCACCAGACATCTAGATTTCGTATTATGTTTAAGCACAAAACAATAGCAGAGTAGTTGAAGTAGCACTCACTCATTTCAAATCACAAAACACGCTTAATCTCTTCATATTACACAGATTGAGTTCTCCCTTTTTTTTTACTTTGTTTTCAGCTAATTAATAATACTTCGTATTGAGAGAGAGAAAAATAGAGAATTTATGAATAAATTTTTATTAATAAGTTGGATCTGAATTATTTTGTCAGCAAATAAGTGATAAGTGAGTTTTTATACAAAAATCAAAAACAAAACATAGTTGGTTTTGTCTCTTCCTTTCTAGTCTGTATAATAGTTTCTGCTTGAGGCTAAGAGAATGTTTCTTCTGTCATTGAAGTTTATCATCATCGTTTCAGTCCTCGATGTAATTTAGTTGTGCTATTAGTTTCCATTATTCGGATATAATAGAATCGTCATTGTACGGATAATAGGTTTTCTTTCTTTAGTTAAGCATAAGTGTAACTACCAAGACAAGAAAGTGCAAGACCTTTGATGATAGTGGTGCTGTATCGTTATACTATGATAAATCAAGTAAAAAAATAGTTGTCCGATCATATTTTCTTACTTTTGTGGACTATATTGGAGAAAACGAATATGTTTTAATTACATGTAAAAGAATTTCAAAAAAAATACTTCTTTCGATAGAAGATTAGAAAGCTTAAATGAAAAAATTATTAGGTAAAATTTTGAAAAAAATTGATGGTGACATGATCGTTTCAACTAAAGAGATATAGCGGATAAGCGACCATGTAGGATACTCTTAGTAAAAGTAGTATTCTACACAAAAAAGCTGTCATGACTCACAATAATCCATCTGGTTGATGGATTGTACGTGAATCTTTTGTTTTAATTAGTCACTATCTTTCAATCTTTTCACGCAATGTTTGATGCTTCGTAGTTGAAAAAAGGTTCATGTACGGTTCATCGACTAGATAGTTTGTAAGACGTGTTGATACAGTTTACTTTGTACAGAATCTATTTCTCATTAATATAAGTCTATGATACTGGAAAATTTTTAGTAAACGCGAAGTAGTTGAGAAGACGAACGTAGTTTTTTTTCTGCAGTTTGATTATCCCTTAATATGGCACATTATTTTATTTATTTAGATATGCTGTAGAGCTTTCAAGTTAAACCTACCCATCATTAGTACTAGGCATGCACCAGTTCTAGAATTGGTTTTTTGATGCATCTTTGAAAATTTTGTATCTCTCAAATCCTTTGTTACCAATTTTTATCCACAATGTAGGATTTTACCCTCGACTTTTCTCTACAAAACAAGCTATTTGGAAATTTTGCGGTAGCATTAGATTAAACATTGTACACTAATTTTTAAAAAGTGGAATTGAAATTGGAATTGGTGGGGAGTTGGTTAATGTTTTTCTTGTTTTCACTTTCTCAAATGCAAATACAAACTTCATTTTGCAGAAAAAAACCTGCTGAACAATCTGATGTATGCAAAAAACATATAAAAGAAATAGTCTTAGAACTAGTAACTTTTTTCAATAATCTTCAAAAAGAATTGGTACATGCCTGATTAGTACAGTCTAAAAATATTTACAATCAGAGCAAAAGTACATATGTTTCTACTATACATATATATATATATATATAGTCGCACAGTTTTTGCATATCATGCGTTTTACATATGGGAAGTTACTGGAACACGATAACAGTAGAGAGAAAGAGAAAAATCGAGTACAATCATACGCTTTACATACGACTTTTTACTTGAACAAAGATAATAGTAAATAGAGAGAGAGAGAGAGATTTTCTTTTCGTTCTCACATAACGCAATTTTGAAAAACCTTCAGGAAATACGTACAGTGGCACTGAATGATCGGAATATGAACATATAGCCAAAGATGTTCTACCAAGAAGCCGATAAGGTTTCTGATCGGGACTTAAAACTTCTACTTTATTAAAATGAATTGAATAGCCTGTCTTTCGAACGTGTTTACCTAAAGCTGATTTAGGTTTATATTCTAGAATATCATCGAACAGAGAGTTGGAATTTTTATCTGTTAAAATTTGTTTATTGGGGATACGAATACGTCATAAACTTTGTACTGATTGTGAATTTTTGTTAATACAATCTTTCAAAATATTTTTATTAGCTTTTGACTTTTGAAAATTACTCGTTATTTGCATTATACCTTTTGATGTGTCTTTATCATGTTCACGGACAAGCTGACTCGTCTGACGTATGTTTTTACCATCACAATCATTGCAACTTATTCGATAAACTACACCGGACTTTTGGTCCGTATTTAAGCAATCTTTGTCAGGAAACAAGCGTTTTGTTGTATGTAGTGTTTTGAAAAGAGCAATTTCAATCGGGAGTAGTTGGCTCTCAAAAATCTTTAAAAAAAGACGGTAAATAACTTAATTCTAGTTAAGCTCTCTATTGTTATATACTCTATTTTAATGATATATTTGAAACGAAATTTTGGTTACTTCTTAGATGAGTAATTAAATTTTTTCAAAAGTGTATAACCTACAAAAGCAAGAAATCATAATCGATCGTATACTTGTTCGCCTTTAAAAAATGATTGAGGCCAAACAGAGTTCTATTTTCCATGATGTAGAAAACGCGAAAACAAAATTTTTTGACATAGACAAATACTTATATTACCCATTGTGCTTAGTGTCAATGTTGACAAATATAGTAGGTTAAAAGACCATAGACTAATACAGGTTTGACACTTTGATTTCTTAAATACGATAGTGATCGAACAAACATGCAAATACTACGTGATGTGTGAGAAAAACAGGCATAAATATCCAAATCCTGTACATTTCCATGTAATTTCCTCTAGTAAATAGAAAATTCTATCATTTTAGAAAGTAGGAGAGAGCCTCATTCAACAATACTTATCAATATCGACTTTGGAATCATATCTTATACTTGTACTCACTACACACTTTGCTACTTTTGTTCAATGGCTCACATCCGTTCTGATAAAAGTATATAAGGAGCTATGAATGGTGAGTAGCATTATATTTCGAATGTTCTATATTATCAATGAATGAGACGTAATAAAATTAAAACAATGACTCTCTTGTTTACTGTCTAGCACTCTACTATATTCAAATTTTTTCTCATTTATCCTTTTACGAGTAATTTGATCAATAATAAGATAGAGATCACTCTTTCATCTTAAAACAAACTGAAAGACAAAGATGCATAAAGATTTGTTTTCCTTTTCTTTCTTACTTCTCTATACAGCAGATTGTTTTTTCTCTTTGAATCCCACATATATTTATGTATGAAAATTAATTTTTAGATTCATTCTATTATATACCAGTTATTTTGTAAATGAAAAGAAAAGAATGTCAATGATAATGAATACTACAACTCTTATTCCATTATCTGAAATGTCGTCGTCCGCGGTAAAAGTTCAATTTAATGATAGTGCAATTCGTAGGGAAATTATGTTATTCATATTCGAAGTCAATTTTTGGATAAGAATTACTGATGTCTGTATAGCAATTTGTGGTATAATCGGTAATTTATTAGCGTTAATCGTCATTAATCGTCGATCCCTAAGAGATACATCATCGTCCGTGTTCATCACTTATTTAGCCATATTTGATATCTGTGTATTGAGTGTACATGTAATTAATATTGGAATATCAGATATGCTTAATTTAATTCTACACTGCCTTCTTGCTTACTTAGCAGATTTATTTACGTTTTGTAGTGTTTGGATAATGGTCATCGTCACACTAGGTAAGCACTTTCTTACTAGGTGATCATTTTTTAAGCTTAAAGAGTTCTGCAAAGTATCATCTACACACTCTTTTCTCAGTAAACAAATAATAGTTTCAAATTCGCCAAGAACATTTTCTGGTGTAAAAACTAAATATATAAACAAATATTTATACATAAACATCCAATAAGATCGATTGTTTTCTTTTTCATCGCTCAAGTCAATGAATCTTGTCAAATGATATTGTAGGATCTGGTATCATCCTGCAAGATTATATTCTAAGATTTTACTAGATCCTGGAACCTACACAAGGTGCATAAAATTAAGCTCTTATGATATCTTGCAAACTTGCATAAGACATTTTTCGGAAAATCGAAGCTGATTTGCCTGCTTTCTACTATCAATTCTCACTAGCATCTGCTTCCTTTTGCTTCTCTTTATCTAATACTTTTTAGCATAGATAGGATATTGCAGGCCTAGGATCATCTTTACTTTGTGTTCAGCTAGACTTAAAGAAAGAAAAAAATTCTAGAACTTATCTTATATTTTATTCATAAAACACTAAAAAAGCACTGCGCTCATGAAAAAGTTCAGGAGCTTCCTAATCTGTGATGTGGACTGCGATTATTACAGAATGAACTGTATACTTGTGTAACATCATTCTAGAGATTTATTCCTTGTTTGTTCAACTTGTTTTAAATGAAACTCGTTGTGCTTTTTAAGAGTTTAGTGGCTTAATGAAGTTTCCATGAAACAGCAAATGAACTAGATGGATTGATCAATGCCTAGAAAAATACTCTCAGACTTCTTCACGATTTTCTTGAAAAGCTCCATTTAAGTATGGCTAAATTCTTGGCTGTTCTCAAGGAATCGTTCAAAAGTATTCTTCGTCTTAATTCCAGCCCTGTTAAAATTTATAGTCTCTGTCCCGATTAAAGTCCCGACGGTACAAGAACGATCCCGCCCATCTCTAATATATACTATATACCGCAGCAAAATTTCTATGATACGGTGAAGCATCGATCTTCCGAAATCTTTTAAGATCTTAATAAATGTGAGAGTAACAGTAGCTGTTTTAAAATTCATTTTAATTTTATTTAATTAGAAACCATGTGATTTTCAGTACAACTTTTATTTTCAAGAACCATAATCGTAAAACATTTAGAGAAGAAAACAGATATAAATAGGAAGAGTGAGAGAGAAGACATATACATTTAGATAGACGTTAGTCAGGACTAGTGAACAATGTGAACAATAGTATAGTGAATATGTAGAGAGTGACAAGATAAAATATGTTGTATACAAAGGGAGAAAATAAAATCTTTGTCTAAACGATGAACATGAAAGTTGTACTTTCGAAACGTAGAAAATCACACAGTTTGTAATTAAATAAAATTAAAATAAATTTCAAAATAGCTGCTGTTACTTTCATATTTATATTGAAATTATTACCATTCAACAAGTTAAATATTTATAAGATCTTGTGACAAAAAGATACATATCGTCCAGTAATTTTTATCGCACGATTTCACAAAATTATATGAATCTTAACTTATAATCCTGTAAGCTCTTGTTACTTCTTGAAAGCTCATCTTTTAAACTTTTATAACAAAAAATTATAAGACATAAGAAGATCTTTACGTTTTTATGCTAAAATTTCATAAAATCATATTTAAAAGATCTTAAAATTTTATAAGAATACAGTAGATCTTGTAAAAATTTAAAAGGTGTGTTTCAATTCGAATCTCTTTTTCGCTCTGTATGAGTTCGCAGGACTTTGTGATCTACTCTATTTATTTTCATTCTGTGAGTTTTCACTATTATCATCATGTAAAATCTATTTCTGAATATAATGTTGTTATTTTTTTCTATTTTAGAACGTTGTGTGGCTGTTCATTCACCATTTCTAGCAAAACGTTTTTGTACGGTGCAACGTGCTCGTTATAATGTTTATGCTTTAATAATTCTCGCATTTGTTTTTTTCTCTTCAACATTCCCGATTATTTATATAGCGGATTTTATGCATAAAAAATGTATAATTCGTGCAAAATCACAAAAAATGATTCGTTATGTTAAACCGATAATATTCTATTGTATTCCTGATGTTTTACTTTTAGCAAATTTGTTTGTCATCTATGAATTATGGCTAGCATCAAGAATGAGAAAAAAAACATTAATAAATCCAGAAGCTTCAATTAATTTACATGCTGCTAATTTTAATCGAAAACAAACACAATTGACACTTATGTTAGTCAGTGTATCAATAAGTTTCTACATATTTACTACACCGGCAATTATCGATTATATTCTACAAATGAATCCACCAAAACGTCCTGATGTTAAAAAATTAAAATCACGTTTTTTAAGAACTAATTTAACAACATTACTATTACAATTGAATAGTGCAACAAATTTTATATTCTATTGTTTAGCTGGTAAAAAATTTCGTACAGCATGCATAGAAACAATTAAAGAGTCATATGAACATCTAGTCTATGTATGGTATCGATACATCATGAATAGAAAAAATTATGAGAAAAAACATCGATATGATATGCGTTTGAGTGGCGGCTATTTATCACCAGGTCCATTAGGTGAAAATGACATTAAAATGGGAGACGGTGGAAGACGACGAACACAATCGACATCAGTTGTACTGCATAATTATAACACTGCATCGAAAAGAGCAAGTAATGAAACAATTCTCAGTTCAAATTTATATAGTAGAAAACAGTCAAGAGTGTAGCTCTTCAATAGTTTAACAAAATAATGAAGGTCAAATTTAGGCATTGAAAAGTAGGTGTATGATGTACTTAGATATTGGTGAAAATTTCTTATAAATGAAAGAAAAGAAGATCGACTTAGAAATATTTTGTCGATTTTAAATGTAACTTAGACGTGTGGACCGTCAAATTTTGAAAACGTATATAAATTAAAAATTAATATTAATATAATGAAAGACAATCATTCAATAATCATTATACAGATTTTAGTTTATTATCTTCCATAATATTTTTCAAAAATGACCAAGAACAGTTAATTTTTATTAATTTGATTTTAATCTTTTCTAGATAACTTGAAATGAATTTTAATTTTTTGAATATCATTTCAATTTCTTACTATAATATTTGTGTGTGTGTGTGTGTGTGTGTACACTCTTTTTTTTAATCTTTTCTTGTCTCGTGATTGAATTTCTAAAATAATAACTGTCACAGACCATTCAAATTAAAAAGAGTTACTGAATTAGTATTGATGTTTTTCTCAAGCAAAACTAGAAAGAATATCTCGTCATTCAATTAATTTTTAAGAAACTGCGACTGCAAGACAATGTAGAACACGAAAACACGCACCCTCTTATATTCTATTCTTATACGGATGGTGAATACATCGAATGAGTGAAACTCCTCAGAGAAAGAACACGAATAATTTATTCAAGCAAAATAAAGAAGAAGAATTCCATAAAATACAATCAATGTCAACAAGACATAATTCAAATCACTAACCATACGACTTATAAATAAAACCATTACTTTGCTTAAGAAATCACTTTTAGACAGAAAGACTAATGTTTTTGTTCGGTTCGATGTCATCTGTAATATGTATGTGCAAGCCCCATTACTAGGAAAATAAGCAGTTTAATTTAGTTTTAGATCGTCTGAAGTTGTCTTATTGATTGAAAAATTCTTTGTAGCGATAATAATAGTAGCGATTCTTCTTAGAAACTTTTTAGTTTAGGTTATCATGAGGTGTCTCCGGATGCCACAAGCCCTTTTGGTGCTTTTTTGTGATATCCTACCTTTGTGTAAAATAAAATTTCAATTCAATTCAATTGTAACACTTTCAAA
Source organism: Didymodactylos carnosus (assembly GCA_905250885.1). Classification (NCBI taxonomy): domain Eukaryota; kingdom Metazoa; phylum Rotifera; class Eurotatoria; order Philodinida; family Philodinidae; genus Didymodactylos; species Didymodactylos carnosus. The sequence continues at coordinate 48,780 of CAJNOQ010000285.1, read as the reverse complement.
ATTTTCAAAGACGAAAATTTCTTGCATTGTGGATTTTATCGTACATCTAACGATTTGTAAATTTATGCATAAAGGATGAGTAACTTTTTCTTTAAAAATCCACCCACGAATATTTTTTAAATTGTTTCGCATAAAATGAAAGAACATTATCATAATCACTATATCTATCTTATTTTTTCTATTATAAAATGATTGATATGGCAGAATGAGCCATGGAGAAGTCAGACTTTTTCACTATCACTACGCATATTGTAATTAAAATTAATTTCATAATCAAAAATAATTTAAAGTACTTTTGAAAGATATATAAAAGGCATTTGGTGGAGGATTTGGTAAGAAAATGTTTTAAGAAATATTTTGACATGAGTGGAAAAGTGATGTTATTGATCACAATATTGCTCAATTTTAGAAATGATAGAAAATTTCTTCTCTTCAATTCTTTTTACCAAATGATAGATAGCATTTCTTGTCAGCTTTTAGAATATGTATAGTTTATTAAGTAAATTCCATGCGAACGTGAAGAAAAGTACTTGACAATAAAAAAAGCAACGTAGAAAAGCAGAAATATTTTTAGATTAAATTGAAATCTAAACTGTTAAAAATCAGTTTTTAAGCAGCATCAATATCATATTCATGACTAGCAGAAAAATTGGACTCAAATGACATATTTATTGTCCTAAACAATTTTCGATTAAAAAGATTTTCTTTAAGTTCTCAGGAGAAATTTCGATTAAAAAAAACGCCTAGAAGAAAGGGAATAAAGGCGAAATTTTGGATGAAAATTTTTGATATTCTAATATAACTTTGTGTAACACATGTTCTGATATCGTTCTTGATACTGATCATGAATATGATATTGATTTTGCTTAGAAATTAATTTTTAACGGTTTAGATTTCAATTTAAATTCAAAACTTTGCTGCTTTTCTGCAGATTTTTGTAATCGTTACTCGACTTTTATATATAAATATTATATCCACGTCAGTAACAATACATACTCGTTAAGAGCAATATTAAAATATTTTATACAAAAAAAAAAAAAAAGACACATATTAGATAGTTAAGTAAAAGAAGTTTTAGAAAAATCGTATAAAAAATGTTCTAAAAAACATTCGTAATGTACATACAACAAGGAATGAGTTTATTCACAAATTAAAAAAATTGGACAGAATATATAATTGATAAGAAACGTATGTCAACTATGGCTAAGCATTTCAGAATGCTAATGCTAAAAACCGAAAACGGCTTAGAAACTGTCTAAAATAAGAGAAAACTTAAACTAGAAAGTATAGATGTTTCATATACATGAAAAAAAGTAGAAAAGAAAATTCAATGGAGAAGAATAAGATCTATCAAAAACAATATAATGAGGCTGAATACACTTCTGAGAGCAATAATAAAATTATGTTGGAATGTTGAGTGAAAAGCACAAAGACAACGAATGTACTTTTTAAACAATATTATTTTGATCACTTGCTCTTCGAATAAACGCTTGTTCCATATCTGATTTTCTAATAAATGCTTGGTCATTTTCTGAAGCTTTTCGTACAAATGGTTGTTCATTTTCGGGAGCTTTTCGTATAAATGCTTGTTCATTTTCTGAAGCTTTTCGTACAAATGGTTGTTCATTTTCGGGAGCTTTTCGTACAAATGCTTGATCATCATTTGTCGATTTACGAACAAATGCTTGATCATCGTTACCAACATGACGAATAAAAGTTTTTTCATTATTATACTTTTTCGCTTCTGTTACATAATAAAGTTCCAGACCCATGAATAATGCTAAAAATAAACGAAATATTCTTCAAATTAAAAACAGATTCTCAGATAAAAAGTTTTAACAAATTTTGAGCACGTCTAAGACAACATAAGGGTTAAATTAAGTTATTTAGTCAAAAAATGTTGATTATTACCACATAAGAATGCTGCCAATGTTGATACGAACATTGAAATGTAAGACCAAGATAAAAATGTATAATCAGGTCTTGGCATCCATTTTCCACCAATTGCATCTGAGTATTGGCCAAAGATAGCAATGGAAATCATATTGAACCCACCTAGAATACATAAATATATATATGACGATAGAAATTAAACCCCTTTATTATCAGATATTCTACTTACAAGCTAGACCACTTAATATTATGACTACAAACATAGAACGTCGAGATAAACGATAACGTGTGATTGATACAACAATTACTGCAACGACCGATAACATGTTAAAAATAAGGCCAAAACAAGCCATCACTTGAACGGCTGTAAACCAAGCTAAAAACAGTAAAAACACAATTAATTCATATTCGGTCAAGATAAATCTTTGTATTTAGATTTGTTCATTTTTACAGATTGTATTATTACTTGTGTTCTTCTTATTTAGCTATTTCTTTACTTATAGCAGCGCTCAAAATTATTGGCCCGCCTTTATTTTTAGTTTTTTTCTTCAATAACTAGAATAAACTTGAAGCAAGAGTTGAATATTCGAAAGAGTCTCTAATCTGATGTGAGTGCGTATAAAGACTGTATTAAATTCTTTGTAATTCGGGTCTTTGAAAAACGAAAATCTTAGAAACTAAGTTTCCGAATTCTACCGATATGTTTTCGTAAACAGCTGCGTTGTACAGAGGAAACATTTCTAAACAAAATGAGACGTCGACGAGCTCTCTATGATAGCCTTTCATGTACCAACAATCTCGAAGGCATATTTTTTGTTCTTTTTCCGTTAATTTTGCTGATTTGGGTGGCATGCGGCTGTTGACATCAGATTAGAAACTCTTTCGAATATTCAACTCTTGTTTCAAGTTTATTCTAGTTATTATGGATGAGGAGAAAACTGAAAATAAAGGCGAGCCAATAATTTTGAGCGCCACTGTAGATAACTCACGACCGACGAATATTTTTCTTTCTGCAAACTATTTTGAAATACGTACGAGGTGTTAATATTTGATCTCGTCTCAATTGATAATACTCTCTGGCATATAGCCACCAACAACCATAAAATACTTTTCCCCAATAATTTTTCGGATTACGAAAACCAGCAATACACACTTGCCATAAACCTAGATTACGAAATGTTGTATCACCAACCTACAACATCAGAACAAATAAATTAAGGCATCTATGTAAACATGTTCTTATTTATTTACTCTTGGCCAAATTTGAATCCAATATGGTGTTGAAAAGCCAAGAAAATCACATACTAATGAAAATATGCCCAAAAATAAGGCACTGCCCATATACAATTTTGGCGAACGAACAATCATGTTTGAACAGAGTATTCACTTGTTTAGGTATTGCTATTAAACATCTAAAATCATAGTTAAAATAAAATTATGTCAGTAAGGAACTAAAGCAGGTGTGTTACAATTTTGTTATGATAGACACGCTTCTTCATTGAAAAAACTCGTTCGGTTCACTGAAAATATAATGAATCTATGAGACATTTTGATGTCCAGATTTCCCATTACGAAAAGATGCTTAGATCCATCAAAAATAGAATAATGGCATACATACAAATATGAGACGACTAGACTATACTTTTATTTCGAAAAAAAGGTATTTGATTCTCTGTTTGTCTCTGATATACTTCTGCAGTGATAAAGATCAAGTCGCTTCATTGTGTATTACTTATATAACCAAGCATCCTAATGATGTTAAAAAACGGCTCGTTTGAGAAAAATATTCGTTCAAGTTTGAGCGCTTTGGAAACAATTAATTTTATCTCTCAAAATAGAGTCAATCTATTTATCCACAGGAGCAGTCGTTTAATAAAAAATAAAAACAAAACAATCGGAAGAGAAAATACAACAATTTTAAATCCAAATAAAAAAGCAACAACCAACAATCCTAGTTTGACAAAAAAATGAATAGAATAAACGAAAGCAACAATCAAACTGTCACCGTTTTACCCACACACATACAGCGAAAAAGGATTTTTCAAAATTTTTTGACTCAGAGAAAATAACAAACAACAAAAATAACTGAGTAATGGTGAAAGTAGTATTTGATTCAGAGTTTTTTTGCTTTATCCTTGGCTAAAATTGTATCGTACTTTGTTTTACTCATATACCATAATGCAAATGGAAATGCAATACATGGAATAGCCATCATTGTAAATAATATCCAATCAAGCTAAAATAGCAAAATAAAAATATTAGATAAGCTTAAATAGAAAAGAAAATAAATGTTTTCTCAAGGGTGATTTTCTATATTCAGTGCTACTTACAAAATGTGATGAAAATCTTCGATCGTATTCACGACTAGAAACAACAGTTAATTCACCAATTTCCGACGAATACGCTGTCTAAAACAGAATAAAAGGAACCTTTTCAGTAGAGTAATAGTAAGAAAAACCAAGCAAATATATATGACACAAAATGAGCGCTAGATTCTAAGCGGGCTTCAAGTTCTCCATGTCTTACGCGGGAATCCTCCTCCAAAGTGTCCAGTCGTCTTTTCCATTTGCTTAAAATATACATGATTCGATGTAATCGATGATGCTGATTCCGACTATGAGAGCCATTCTTTCTGCTAGCGCTTTATAGATTTTTTCAAACAAAAAATTATATATTTATTACGTGATAATAAATTTACCATGAAATATACAATGGAATCCTCGTTAGTATTAATAGTATTTCAAGTGTTTTCTTACTTGAATCTCATTGGTTTTTTCACTTTTTCTATATGTGACAACTGCATGAGTCATATTACATGGTCCACTTTGTTTTGGTCTGAGAATGACAACATGAGTAAGGTTTGATGCTCTGCAAGAAATTACATAGAAATTGTCTATTATTAGAACTTTTTAACATTAATTAACTTACGCATTGATTCTCTCCCATTTTGGATTCAATGTTCCATAGAGTAAATCAAATTTATTTGTTGGAAAACTATCAACATCATTTAATTCAACACTGAAGACAGTTCTAAATCAACAGAAAAAAAGATGTTTAGCAATAAATATTCTCTGAGAAAGAACTATATCTGTTTCATAAGTTGCGAATCATTGATTTCATAAAATCAGAAATTAATGAGCAGTACAAATGAATTAACATATTATTTCTGAAATCTGTAGATCTGTTGAGAAAAGTCTCAAAAGTATGAAAAGATTTCAAATATGATAAACAAACAATCGCTCACTTTTATTTAGCTTCCCGCATATAGAAAGTAGAATGTCTTCGGGAACACACAGCAGTTAGATGTGATGTTTGTACGTATACGAACACACTGAAAAGCACAACTCTCTTTAAGTTACGTACGATTGTCCTGCATTGAATAAACTGTATTTTATTGTCAAATCATTATTTTGAACAACATAACGATTTAATGTGTCTTTTGTAACAAATAAATAAGATTCTTCTTCATCTGCTAATTGACAGGTGGATAATGTGATCGTTGCAAATAGGATAAGAAAAGTTTTAAACAGCATCTTTCTTTTAGATGGAGTTTCGAGAAAAAAATTCAACTAAATAGGTCTGAACAATGTAAGCAAACAAACAAATACATAAACAGTATAAGTTCCGTAAGTATAATGGGCAGACGAACACATACTCAACGATAAGAACCAATAGAATGAAGATAAATGTTGAAAACGTGGACAGCTTTGGTCGAATTATTAGTAGACTTCAAAAGGTTTTGCGGGCTTCTGCAATCTTTTATCTAACAACAAGTCACGATATTCTAGTAAAATGTTAGCTGAATGCATAAGTACAAAATGTTCCACTACTGTAGTTAAGGTACGTCCTCAAAAAGGCATTATACACAACGTTCATTGGTCGAGAATTTCAACCACTACGAAAATAAACCGATCATCTAAAGGTCAAGTTAACGGATATATATATATATTATATGTAGTGTAGAGAGCCGTGTTATAAAACCAAAGTAACGTTCATCTGCGCTCCACTTGGTTCCTTGACTTCATTTGTATTTCATACACTGACAATGCAATGTGCCAGAGAACGTTTTCAATATCGAAAACATTGCTTCCACCCTTCTTTCGCACAGCCATCTCTCGAGTTCAGAGTTGTTATGCTTCACTATTCTCTTGCTAAACTTTCTCGTTTAACTTTACATAGCTTCATCGTAGAAATCTTGGATTTTTTTTTATTTTTATGTAAAAAAGCGTCTTAGGAATCTGACAATGAAAAACCTATTGTATTTAATTTGATCGAAAAGTGAGTGAGTTATAGGCGATTGATTGAACAGAAGATTTTCCATATACTCTTTATATATACAAGAGCCACGTGTTTTGTATATGAGTGTCTTGTTTTTGTTTGTCCTGCTTACTTTAAACAAAACAAGAAAAGGACAATTGTTGTGTGTTTATATACAGCCTCAATTAAGTCAGTTGTTCTCTTAGTGCTAGGACAGTCATTCTACTTTTCTTGCAGTTCATATCTGCTTTTCTCGATCTTTTCAATTAGAATTATTCGAAAGTTAACTAATTTACAAAGTAAGTACACAGCAATATCAGAAAGAGAGTGAGAGTTAGGGAAGATAAATTCTTCGTAGTTTTTGCATAGTTACAAAGCTGAGCTGCCGTTCTGTCAGTTTCGGAGATCAAAAAGAGTCTTCTCAGATAATTAGTTCAGCAAATACAAGAACTCTTCACTTGTATAGACTAAATTTAACAATGATGACTGTGTAAAAATATCAGAATAGAAATGTACAAACGTGGGAAAGGAACTTATGGTAACCTAATACGCTAATTTTTTCCTCTGAACAGAATCTACCTACGAAAGAATCATATTAAACATAGTTCACTAATGTGAGAAGAAAAAGTAGGAAAGTAGATAATTGAGGAAGTAATCGCCATTCAAAATTACTATGTTGGAAAGTTCAAATTCTAAAACGTTCATGTTTGACTAATAAACTTGACTGCATCATATTCTCGAAGAAAAAACCGGGTAAAACACGGTGAAATCAGTCGTTGTCTGTCTGCCTTTTTTTCCGATCCATTTATGTGATTATATTATGTTTTGATACTTTCATCGAACGATAGTGTTTCTTTATATCCTCGTTCAGATCATTAGCGCTAATATCTAAGAGCTTCTCTCTACACTGGAATCCAAAAGTCGAACGGCTCAGAGATGTGACACACATAACACAATCCTTTTGTATGACCAACAAGACTAAAGTCAAGGGTCTAAAAGTAATGCTAAAGTATGAATGAAATTTGCGCAAGATTTTAAAGAATTTCGCTGATGAAAATTGCTGAAGTATAGCAAGTAGAAAAGTTTATGGAGCGAACTCTAAGTACATATTTTGCTTATATTGAAAATATTAGCCATCGATTCTGAAGAAAGTAATTTTAGAATATTTAAAGAATGCTCTATATCAATCAATTGGACAAAACTGTCACGTCACGCATTCTTGTGAGTATTCTTTGCTATTATGTTACTACTAATGAATGTTTCTGTTCGATGAATTTTCCCATGACCTTCAAGAAAAGTAGTGTTTTAGTTTGCGTTTTTAACCCTCTATTATTTTATCTTTCTGTTCTTAGCTGAGAAAACATTTTAAGTATAATGTTTTAGATACGTCACTTAGAATTTCTCTTCATCAACGTCCTCCATCGCTCTTAGTTTGGATGTTCTGTGTAAAAACTGACGATCATATTGAACTGATTACATTTACATCGAATTTTATATATATTTTTTGCTTATCTATACAATTTTGTTCGGAAATATTCTACAGTAACCAATAGTACGTAGAACATAAAGTTTTCATATAAGACAGGTTTAGATGAGGGCTGTATTTAAGCTGTCAAGATAATGTGAAAATCGAACAAAATAGTTATTTGAATTAATTTTTTTAGTGTGTTGCTACTATTTTTTTGAACTGACGCTATTACATTGCAGCTGTGGATATGTAAAGAGACATATCTCATGCTAGAGAAAACATTTCAACACTGAGCTGATTCCATTAGGGGTATTTCTGCCATTTATGGCTCGTTGATTTAAATGTTATTTTTTGATTTCTTTTGTAAATTACAGACCTTCGAAATCTTTTCGGATGATATTTTTTTTATGTTTTTAACTATTCTTAGTTGGTAATTCGTGTCTTATAAAAATATGACAACAAAAATTACATGTTGTCGAGGTTGTTCTTAAATGATCTTCTATAAAATAATTTTTTGTGAATTTGATGTTATTTGTCACATTTGTCCTTCTTTCTAGATATAAACGTGCTTTTTGTTTCATCGCATTACGCTTACACCACTTTATTCTGCGTCTGTATGAATGCTTCTGTATTTTTGCATCATTTTTGTGATTTACATGGACCAACTATTTTACTTTGTACAGAAACACGATATATCCATGATACTGATGATGATGACTTGTTAGATACTTTTTATTCGCAATATACCAAAGCAGAAAATTTAATTACAAAACCAGAATGCAAAGTAACAAAATAAATAATTATTAAAAATTGCAATAATTTGATTTCTTTTTTTTTAATATTATTTAGTCTTGTACATTGTCACTTGATTCTATTCTTGTTTCGTCAATTGATCCAGATTGTCATCTTCTATTTATATCCGCACCAAACCCAAACAATCAAGAATTATATAAAAACGGAAGAAATGCATGTTTAAGAAGTCTCAATTGTGAAGTAAGTTTACGATATGTTGAATATTATTTTGTTTTCTAACCATTGTAATTAATTAGATAAAGAGATTATTGGTCCATTTATTATTTTTATTTTGTAGAGAGCGGCTGATATTGATCAAGGTGTATTATTTGGTGATGATGAAAATGGTTACTGTCTTTCGTTTACATTCTCCATAAAAGATTTTCACGCTCGTGGTAATCAACATCTCTATTCTCTTTGTTATTTGACATCCGATAAATATTATATTATATCTATACTACCAATTATTACCGAATATATGAAACAAATTGCTAAATGGATGCAAAATGATGCTACTTTGACCTATGAAAAAGAAGCAAGAATTAAAGGAGTAGATCAAATGACACCATCAACACTTTCATCTGAAAAATATGGTCATGTAATAACAACATTACCAGCATACGTTTATAGAGTGTTACCTCATGTGCCTAAAAATAGGGCACTTTCAGAAATCACACATGATCAACATATAACCTATAGAATACATTCACTCTTCGTATGGTTATTGCGATCGACAAATAGGGCTATTCAAGAAAACCTATTTGATGCCATACCAACCGAAGAAGAAACAACGAAAATGGAAAGAAAAGGTATACTATGATGTTTAAGAAAGCTAATGGTTAGTTTCAGTTTTCGATCTGTCTGCTTGTTTTGAGCAGCAGTAATAGTTTACCTCTTTCTATAATGATTAGAAAGTCATCTAAATTTTAAAAACGAAAGAGGTGTTTGTCATTCTGTTTTTATCATTATTTTGTGTTTAACAACTAAGTGGATCGATTATTTTCTCAGAGGTACTCGATGATTCTTCTGATCCAGTATCATCATCTTCACCAACTGCCATAACTCGACGTCGATTAACTCTTGTTAATTTTATTCCATCATCACAAATCGGTAATTCAATATTAGCAGTGAATGATTTAACTGTTGATTTATATAGTGACAACAATTCTCAAGAATATGATTTTTCGACTTGCGCAAATGATGCATTAAGATTATTTCAACAATTTATGGAAAAAATTAATCAAATAAAACATGTACATTACATTCTTTATCATCTATGCATTGGAAATCAGATTATTATCAAATATTCGAGTAAAATGAAGACAAAAGAAACAATTAGACAATTTCTCTGTCTATTGAGAGTAAGTGGTAATCATTACTTGAATTAAAACAAATCTTGTTATTATGATTTTATTTTCTCTTCTTTCTTTTTTTACAGCTTTTGTTACCAGATGGTTGTTGTCGTCTGGTTGAATCATCAGCATACGTGTTGTCTTGTTCAGCAAATATTCTAGTCTTAGACAGTGATACATCTCCATCATGTGACAGTGATATACCACTAAATAATAATAACAACAGTACCGATAGTTTAGTGATACTAAAAATAACTATTGATAATGATGATAAAAATATTCAAGAAGTCAAAATGGAAACGCCCGTTGTACAAGATTTCATAGGTAATTATATAAACAAAAATTTTTCAACAATATAGAAACAAAATGTTTTTCCTTTTAGTACCATCCTATATTAAAACTGTAATCGATTTATTATCTGATACAACGATGGAAACAGAAGCATTTGAATCAGTTGTTGTTTATCACAAAATGAAATATTTAAAGTAAGAAATATATTTATTAATCATGTTGAATAACTGTTGTATTAAATATATTTTATGATCGTTTAGTAAATCAAAATTATTATTTCAACTTGGTCGCTTGCGTTCAAAACAAAACCTGTCTGATAAACAATTACTTGATATATTAAATTTAAAAAATTCATCAGATTTAGAAATGGTGCGTTTTTGGCAACGTGGTCTCAGTTTAGCTTACCGAACACGAATACGTACATTAATAAGTGATTATCAGTATTTTCAACAACAGCAAAACAGTAGATAGTATGAGAAGAAAAAAAAAACTCTATTTATCAAGACAAAATGTAATTGGAAAGTATCTTTTTAACTCAAACATTCATATTCTATATTCGTTACAAGCATTATTCAAGAGCCTCTCTATTCCGTATTCTTGACAAGACTGAGCCGATTCTTAGTACTAAATTATTTTGAAATATATAATTTATATTCATTCTATGTTTTATTTTTCGTCATTACATGTCTGAAAATAGAACGTTCTTGTGTATGCACACACTAACTGAACTTAAATTTTTGTTATTATTTTTCTTTTCCTTTTGTCATTTTTCATTTATGAACAGTAGAAAAAATATATAATTACACTTTTTATACAAACCGGTGGATCAAGCGCTTTTTTTCTAGTTTCTAGTTACTACTCCTATATAATTCGTTGTTGTTTTCCATTTTTTTATTGATTGATTTTGTGTATGTGTGTGTGTGTTTATGTACATTATTTGATGGTATTTGCTCAATTTCTTATATTCTTTTGTACAATATTTTTTTTTGTAGCTCACATCGGGCGAACCAAACGACTATGTCTGTTTTGCACAGTTGAAAAATTTTGTTTTATTTATTTTTTCTCTAGATAAGATATGAATAAAAAAATTGGCCTTTCCAGATTGTTCTTATGTAACAGCAGAAGGAACGGTTTATGCTGAAAAGGTTGAAAGTAAACAAAAGAATGCACTACCCATAAGCTCATTTACGTAGAGGCAGATTGCATTTCTAAAAGTTGTTTTGAATAAAAACAGATTGTTTCAATGTTTTATTGCTACGCATATGTAAGTAATACCTCGACTACTTCTGAAAGTTCTGCCTTTCAGTAATTAGTAGTTGATTTTGATGTAAATATGACTGTTTTATACAGCAATGGTCTAAAATGTGATATGATGATCAGATATTTTCACTTTTATCCTAAAACAAACATTGTCACGAGATGTAGACTGGTCACTGATTTCTGCCTCCATTCGAGGATTATTCATGTCTTGACTAGAGTAAGTCGGGAAACATAAATCTTAAGCTTTCATCTATGCAATGTTATTCGAAAAACATTGAATTTTCTTCTATTACACGACTATAAATAAATGAACCATCCAATTTACTTCCATTTTCGACTAAAAAGATGAAAGATTTTATTTACAAAAGGATAATTTTTCGGCTCATGAGCAATTAAAGAGATATTTGCCAAGGCACTACCCTACATTGCAATAATACAGTTCTCAGGTAGTGTCCTCAGCGAATATCTCTTTAACTGCTCATGAGCCGAAAAATTATTCTTTTATAAATAAAATCTTTCATCTTTTTAGTCGGAATTTTAGAATTTTATCCATTGAATTTCAGTTGACTACACTGAAGTTTGAGGTGCATTCGTATCACTATAGAAGGTCAGTCCACTGATCATTGTTTCATCGCTTACTGATATAGTGAGAGTTTGAGATTATTTAGACTAAATATTGTCGAGAAATGTATATTGTCTTATGGATATTTAGAACAGCAAATCGTAAGAACAACTTATTTCTGAAACATATGTTTGACAACAAAAAGCATTTTTTTTGCGTAGCATGAAAAACAAATCCCACAATCATAACAGTAATCAAAGAGCTAATTGTAAAACCTATGTGTGTTTTTCCACTGAGTTTTATCATTGATGAGAACTTCTTGTCATGATTGGATGACTGAGAAACGTAGGCATGTGAGTGAGCGACAGACAGACACACAAAGAGAAAAAGAAAGAACGAGTGCCGTTGAATTCGTATTTACTTCGTACTTGATGCTGTTGCAACTCGTAACCGGTAACGTTTTTCCCACCTCCGCTGTGAGATTTCCTAACGAGATTTTGTTCAGAAAACGATTGAAAAAATAGCTGATTGAAGGCTAAAACACTTTATTTCTTTAATCATCTTATTGTGCAGTAACCTCCTCATTGATTGCTACGCATTTTATTCTTATGTCACGTCACACATAGAACCAAAAATGAAAACAAAGATTTATGTTTCTGTTTTTCTTCGGCCACTAAGTTACTCAAATGTGTAGACTAATATGATTAATACTATTTTGGAATATTTGGTTTCTGTGTAGACACATGCTTCCTGCTTCATACATTATGAGAGTTCGACGTCATTAAAAAAGATTCTCGGTGTGTGGCTTCCGAATCTGCTGTCTTCATCAGAAGCCTTTATGGGTTCCAAAAGTAACCTGATTCAAAAATCCAACAAAGGCAGCGCCATCTGATGCATTTTCCATACCTGCACGGGGTTTCAGTTAAGGGAATTTAGACAAGTGGACGGGGAATCTATTTTGTGCAGGCAAACAAGTGTTGAACTGAACTGAACTGAACTGAAATTTATTTTACACAAAGGCAGAATACTTGCGTCCGTTCGAGGCAGAGATGTAACCGATACCGGCACCCGGCCGGTCCGGTCTAACTTTTTGACCAGTCAGTCGGCCGACTGGCCGAAAGAAAATTAAATTGATCAGCCGATCGAGGAAAACAACGTTTTTACGTCTGAAAAATCAGCACTTTGTCGAAAACGAATTTGCTGAGCTAAGTAGAACAAAGGTTTTCATATTTCGGATTAAGAAAGTTAGTTTGGTTTTCTCTTTTTTGTCAACAGTCCTCGAGGGTAGGACTGGTAATCTCTACTTTGTGAATATTCCATTCGTTTTTCTTTCTTTTTTAATGTTTGTTGCACTACTATTGGCGCTAAAATACAAGGCCGGTGGTTATGTTTTGAATAACACAAGAGGAATAAAAGATAGAGACTTGATGATTTTCATCATTCGCTAGCCAAGATCTGAGGCTATTTTTTCATAAGCAAAAACAAGTTTAGAAAAATTTGAAAGATCGGTTTTTTCAGAAGATCTGGGGAAAACCAGTTCGGTTCGCTGAAAGCTGACATAGAAATCTATGGATTTGTTTTCATACATATATAGTCCAAAGTGTTCTCCACAAAACTGGATCTAAGGGACATCTTGAAAATCCATGATTCGGGAGCTATAGACGTTTTTCCTTAAGCCTTAGCACTTCTGTGCAGTTAGGTTTTTACACTTACACACTCGCGCTAACTCACTCTCTCAGACACAGACAAAGACAGGAAAAAAATTCATAGCAACACAGAACAAACAAAAGGAACTGAAGAATTTAAATCTAATTCTGAAAAAAAGTTGTAAAATCATAATAGTGTACAAACTGAAATGAATCGACATACGACGGCGAAACGGCGTCGATCTCACAAAAGCCAACGGTTCCGACGGTGAGTGATGGTTTTGGGTTGGAAAGCCCAACAGTGACGAATAAACCGATCTTTTGTGCGAAGAGTATTGCAAGATAAAACACTCTTTGAGAGCAGCTACCACCACCGGCAGGTTTTTCATCCAAAACTAGCGTACTACCTCCACCACCCCCATTACTGATCCATTCTAACTGTTCTAACATCGCCATCTTTTGAATGTCATCGTCAATCAATTGATCATAATGTTCTCCTGCTACTGTCATTGTCTGTTCTGTTGTTATTTTTTCCCTTTTCTTTTGCTTTTCTTCACTTTAATCTAATTATAATGGATGAATCACGATGATGATGATGACGAGATAGAAGAAGTTATTTTTATTTTTTTTATTTTTCAACACAATAATATATTAGCGGCGGTAATACTGGTTGAAGAGAGAGCACAGTAATTAATTTTCACTGAATATGTATCTGACCTTGGACAATCCACAGTAAAAAGTTGAGCTCGAAATATTTCCAAGAGTTATCTTAACATTAAGGGTCAAAAAGTAAGTCCGTGCTTCCCAGATTTCTTCTGCAATTCTAATGATACAGACTTCGGGGTGGTGTCAAAAACTGTTTCGACCATCCAAACGAAAATGTATGACCGGTCAACCGACCGGCCCGGCTCGGCACAGGAATTTTTGAACGGGTTACCGGCCCGCTCGAGAAAATATTGACCGGTTACGTTTATGATTCGAGGATTATTCATGTCTTGACTACAGAAAGTCGGGAAACGCAAATCTTAATCTCTCATCTATGCAACGTTATTCGAAAAACATTGAATTTTCTTCCATTTCGAAATGGATAGTAGTTAGCTGTTACTATTTTGGGAACCAAGAAGAAGGTGGTTATAATTGAAAATAACTTCCTTTGATCTGATGTTTCAGTGTATCTTCTATAGTGATACGAATGCACCTCAAACTTCAGTGTAGTCAACTGAAATTCAATGGATAAAATTCTAAAATTCCGACTAAAAAGATGAAAGATTTTATTTATAAAAGAATAATTTTTCGGCTCATGAGCAGTTAAAGAGATATTCGCTGAGGACACTACTTGAGAGCTGTATTATTGCAACGTAGGGTGATGTCTTGACAAATATCTCTTTAACGGCTCATGAGCCGAAAAATTATTCTTTTATAAATAAAATCTTTCATCTTTTTAGTCGGAATTTTAGAATTTTATCCATTGAATTTCAGTTGACTACACTGAAGTTTGAGGTGCATTCATATCACTATAGAAGATCAGTCCACTGATCATTGTTTCATCACTCACTGATATAGTGAGAGTTTGAGATTATTTAGACTAAATATTGTCGAGAAATGTATATTGTCTAATGGATATTTAGAACAGCAAATCGTAAGAACAACTTATTTCTGAAACATATGTTTGACAACAAAAAGTACTTTGTTTTTTATCATATAGAGCGCATACACAAATGAGAATTAGTTATGTGTATGAAAAGAATGAATAAGAATTGTTACGTACATATGCCCTGCCGCCATTTCATGAAGATATTTGTTGAATATTGCTTTGGACAAAATTTGCCTGGAAAATTATCGCTGCGCTGACTTTGATTGATGTTCATGTGTATAGGTACTGTCTTCTATTACGTACTCAAAATAAAAGGTGTAATACGGTATGGCACATAAAAAATGTGCTGTATGTTTTATTCGGTTGATGATTCGGCAAACGTTCAAGATCTATTTCTAATTGTTTAGCACTCGTAGTGGAAGAAATGAATTCAGCATGAATGAACCTCTAAGCAGAGTTAGCATGAACTTTCGTGTACCACATATGAATGATTCTAGTGATTTTCGTACCGTTCGATCCGAACTCATGGACCTGCCTGGTTCTTCGTTAATACTAAATCAAACTTTTAGAACCATTTTATTTCTGACACTTTACTCTATATATTCTGCTAAGATCTCTTTTCTGTCTTATTTCAGTAGTGTATAGAAAGCAAAACACTTAGTTTTTGGGTTCTTTTTGCCTTCTTTCTTAATAGTTACTGCACGTTCTTTTTTCTTAATTAATATCTTTCTTTTATTAAGGTGGGTGAAACAAAGCCTTTTTTCATTTTTGTGCAGTATTTTATCTGCTCTGTCGATCTGCAATTTTAGTTTTGTCAAATCTTTTTTAGTTTCTGTGAAAACTTTGATGAAATTTGTGATCCTCCAAAATGAAAAACCGTGCCTCACCCCCTTTTGGGTCTGCAGTTCAGTTAACAAGGCTTCAATCACTTAGTTTTTTTTGCCTGAAGTTATGCAGAATCATATATTCTATCCATTGGTAAAAATCGTAATTCTCTAGACTCTTCCATCTTTGCACGAGCGATAATTTATTGGCCAGGCCTACTATGGGACACTCAATCGTCCTATCCCCATTTAAGCTTCTTGTGAGCAAGATACGCGACCTAGAGGCATGGTTATTTTACTCCGTGTGCGAAATAGGCTAACCATTCAATGTCTAAAGATATGAAGACTATCGATTACTCACCAGGAGAGAAAATTCAAAAATACATCAGAATGTCCCACCCCTAACTTTTGTCCCATTTCCAAACACATCTGTGGAATTGTAACGGCTAACTCATAAAGCCTGAAATTTTAACATTATACGTATTTTGACCCCCTGAATCGAATGGCTGACTCATTTTTTTGAAAATCAGTACAGCAAAGGTTTTCTAAAGGTACAAGCTTAGAAATTGTCAAAAATTCTTTTTCAATCATGTCAGTTAATAGAGCATATTATATATGAAAACCTATGTTTCAATACATTTTTATGTTCAGTTATGCTTTTTTAGTTCTAAAGCCGAGAAAATCGTATTTTCGATCCTGAGTCAAAAAGTGAACAACCAGGATTTGGACAGAGAAGGACGTAGTAGTTTGGAAACTGATTCTTTTTATAGACTTTCGAGTACTCTCTATAAACGTACAGTGTTAAAATATTTTTCTGGTCATTTTCATTTTTGAGTCATTTTTTTTCTTGAAAAACGGTACAAAGACCACCAGAATCACTCATATATTTTGATCTGGCTAATCGATGCTTTTCTTCGTGTATATATCATTATTTGATCTACTTTTTGACATAATTGAATGATGATTAACTATTTGAGCTATTGTCTTGCATTGTTTCAACGACAACATTATTTATACAATCATATGTCACATCTATCAATAATGTTTATAAACATTTATTTCTATTTAACTGTTTACTAGTATCGGAGTCAAAAAGCAGTGCACTCGGATGTTTTTTGCATAACGTTTGATCGGAATGAGCTAGAAAGGTTTCACCTAGTATAAGGTTTCACTAGGTTTTTGAACTTTTTCACGAAAAACAAACATCGCCACGAGAATCAGTATAGTTGAAAACCTATGTCTACATATATTACTGATGCTCCAAACCCTAAAAATGGTCGGTCTCGAGGCTGCTCAGGTGTTCCCAGTTAAATGCCTATAGCTACCAAACGAAAAAAGACAGTGGCCTCGGACGTGTTTAGTTTTGTAGAGCAGATGTTGCTCTATCTAGATGTAAATTTAGAACAAAAATTTTATTTAGAATCCTGTCCGCGGCGATATTTTGTCCGAGAAGGTACATCACCTGAAACTGGTAGTTTTCAGATCATTTTTAAGTCGTTCGATAGCCCCATAAATTTACTTAAAAATAGTGAGAACCAGACCTCTCTAGTTCATTCCGATCTAACGTTATTCAAAAAACATCCGAGTGCACTGCTTTTTGACTCCGGTACTAGAGCCGAGTGAGAAAATAATTTCTGAAAGAAAATTCAAATTGTGTCTGACACCTTTCCTTTCTACTGATTTTACTTACGTGAGATGCATTATCATATCTTCTCATAGTTCGAAAATTACATCAATATTTCGATCAAAACAATGGGATGAAAAAAAATCTAACAAATAAAAGAAAAAAAAATATTGCTACCTTCATTTATCTTCTTTAACTGATATACCTTTTTGTAATGTTCTATTTTAAATGGACTATCATGCTACCGAATAATTCAGTTGCACTTCAATGTTTGTAATATCGAATGTGACGTTTAACGGCACACTATGGTGAATAATATTCTTCACTAGTTTAGCCGTTTTATTGAAGATAAAGGTTTTCTGATTTTAAATTCATTTCTTTGGAAAAAATGTTTAAATAATAGCACAAGTCATGATAGAGCAGTTAAAAACGAGAAAATTATGTTTAATAAATAAAACGAGAAAACTTAGTATTAAAATGAGGGTGGTAAAAGAACAGGAGGTCCAAGAACACCGTTATGATTGGATCCATGATTAATACAAGCAACATATAATGGTGAGTTTTGTTTTGCTCGTTGTGTTATTGAATGTTGTTGAAGATGAGCTGTTTCATCATTTGAAACTTGTAACAATGGTGGAGTTCGTTGTTTTTGATGAGACGGAATGATCATACCAGGTGGACTACGTCGTGGAAGTCTGGGAATAGTAGGTGGTAAAGGACGTCTTCCTGTTCCTGAAGTTGGCGAAGCTCGCATTGATTTAAAGTATGATGACGTGGGAGGAGAGGATGGAGGTAAACCGAAATCAAAATTATTATCGGGTGTTGTACGAATTTTTCGATTTGAAGTTGAAGATATGGGTAAAAATGAGTCTGGAGAATGATAAGGAAGACTAGCTGCTGGCTGCCTGTTGTTTTGTTGTTGTAAAAATGAATCTGACGTCGACGATGATGACGAAGAAAATGTAGGGATACCGATTGGTGGTGGTTGTTGCGTATAATGAGAACTGTTTAAAAAATCATTAAACATATTAAATTCATTATTTTGCATAAGTCTAGGTTGTCCCCATACATCATTGATATGAGAGTTAAACGATAAATCATCCATTCGCTGATTATTAAGAGGGAGTGTTGTTGATAGTGGTTGTTGCTGTTGATCATGCTGTCTTAAAAATCGATCAAATGAATTTTGCCATTCATCATTTGATGTTGAATTCGGATCCATTTCTGGTAATAAAGGAAATTTAGCATCGAACAATGTTTTTATGTTTAATTATTAACATTTTTCTTTTTAGTTATTGTAAAAGTATTTATATTTTATAAACAAAGGCAAAACATGTATGAGAGAGAATGTACAAGGATACAAATAGAAACAAAGAACTGAAGGGTGTGTGTGTACGTCTATCCATCATTAATGTACATGACCTATTAGATCAAGGATGAGAAGACTGTTCACCTGTAACGTGAAATACTACGTATTCTATATAAAACTAGCACATATTTTTGGCGTATAAAAACGCATATCTATATATTCATATAAAACTGAAAAAATGGTTAAGATAAAATCACTTTTGTCAATGTCTCGCTTATTAATCCGATAGCCAAAACAACTTCAGACTTTACATGTAATTATCTTCTCTATCAACTATCAACATCTACAGCCAGCTTGAGAAACCTTTCTGTTTTCATCAACGAAATTAGACTACAAAACCATGGCATTTATGAAAGTTTCAACAGTTTTAGTGGAAAACTAATGATTTTGGAAGCCATTTTAAGCCGCTGCGTGGATATTTCTGCCATACTTAAAAAATAGTTACCACAAAGTTAACTAACTGATCGTTACCGTTATTTCAACGGTAACTGTATTTTCAGTTAGCGTTGTCGATAACGGCCGAAGAAGTAACGGAAACTTTTATAGTCCTAAATTATGAGCTCTTTACAGCTGAATTGCTTCGTAAAATGCATTAAATTATTATCAAAAACATCCATGAAAAAATGAAATAGGTTAGTTCTATATTATGAAATTATATATTTAATAAGTTTTCAATTAATAACTTTACGCTAATCAACATAAAACAATATAATCGATAAAAATAATTTCATTTAAAAAACATGAAATATACTAAACAAAGTCAATGTAAATAATAAATTAACAATCTGTGGCGCTTATTGACGTTTTCTGAAGTTCAGGGTCACATTAGATATTAAAGACAATACAAATAATATAAAGGTATATAATCAAAAGAATCATTCATTCACCTTGTGCATATATATTACGTTCACTTTCAAATTGATTAATAAATATTTATTTTTCACATTGTTCCTTCTCGGACTATATTCTTCGTTCATTTTCGTTTAATGCATTTTGATTCAATATCAGGATTTGGAGACGAAGACAGTATACTCTTTATTTTCTAACGTGTGAATGCATTCATAAATGTGACGATATTGTTAATGCGATGCGAAGCAATACCACATTATAGTAATAAACTGTTTTCTTTCTAGATCGAAAAAGTGTCATTTTCTGTAACGATTTTCTCAGGAACTAGAAGGGGTGCAGTAAAATTTTAAGCAAATAGGGAACTATGATTTTATGACTGAATTAATAAATAAGCTGTTTTCAGTCTTTGCAGATGTTCCAGTAGAGAGTTAGGACGTTCGAAGTACATGATTTGAACGCCTGGTACTTGTAATTTTGTTTTTTAAAAGACATCGCTAATTAATCTGAGTCATTCATGTGCAGGTGCATTTATAAGAGAGTACGTTCCCATACTCTGTGATTCATTTCATGACAATGTTTTTTTTTATATGTATTCAGTGAATAATTAACGCAATGCCTGGTGTCTAAATGCATTACTGTTTTAAAGGTGATTAACGCAGTATGTAAGATAAAATCTCTAGCCTATGATAAAGGTTAAAGCTTTAGACTGCTAAATCATTATTTGAACTTCACAACCTTCCCGACTTCAGTAATCAAAACATTTTTTTGTTATGCAGGTAATCTACACTTTCTTCATCAGTTATGTAGTAAGGCTGCTGTATGTTATTCAACAAAATCTGCACCTCCGGTTATCATGTTTACCTGCCTCGCACCGCATTTGCAACTCTCGCTGGCGTGATCGCCGTCTAGTTATTTGTTATTTTAATAAAAATTATGGATCTTGGCCAGGAAAACTTATTTGTACCACATAAAACTATATGTTTAAGAATAGGAGCGATATCGCTATCATGAAGTGCAGTTGTTTGAAATAAAAAACTAAAGATTAGAAGATTTTTCAGAAACCAAAGATATAACAAGCTGCAGAGAAAGCGAAAACAAAATATCAGCTTTCTTCATGAACCATGACTTTCTTGACCAGGCCGGTAAGGAAAATTATTGAAGCGTTTGAGATGGAATCTATGATTATGATGTGGAGTGCAGGCATATTTTTTCTTTAATCTTTTTCTAGCAATATCGTGGTCTACGTGTCGCTCCAAAAAATGTATTAAAAAAAAATGATGGTGAGTTAAATAGTTTTGGAAATTGACAAAAAATTTGAGGGTAAATTTGAGTTGTAAAACTTTTAACAACAGAATCACAATCTTTAGCTGAAATGTATGGACTACCGACTAAAGGTGTTAGCCGCGTCGCTGTCACCGGCGCCGTCATGGACGGAACTTGTTTTTGAAGTTTTTCGCCGTCGCCGCTGATCCGAAACTTTTTCAACGTTTTTTTCTATGGATATGAAAAGTACTTAGACTACAACGATCATTCTCTATTCAAAATTCTGTTGATGAGGGTAACCTAGGTATACTAGTATAGATTAACCGGTAGAAATACCAGAGACGACAAGAACGCAGGTAGTCAAACACGTCGAGTTTCATGACGGCGTTTGTTTATTAAAACAGTTCGAGGCACCTAGCAAAGTCTATATACGCAGTGATACCTGAAAAAATCAGAATATGATCACAATGCTCCTTTGGAAATGTTGAAAACAGAAAAAAGACAATTGCTGAGTTTAGTATCAATAAAATTTTATAGGATTCTGGCTATAATTTCATTGAATTTTTTGCACCGTACCACAAAGCAACTCAAAACAGATATATTCGGATATTTTTAGCTCATTCTCACAGATTTTGATGTAGATACGAAATAGTAACACAGAGTGACACGAGCCTATCACCGCGTATATAGACTTTTGCTAGAATGGCGTAATCAGGATTTTTAGACTTCTGGGGGTCGTATCACAAAAAAGCTTAAGTCAAAGGATGACTTAAGTCATGGGAAATGTAGTCTTAAAGTTAAGACCGAAAACTTAAGTCATTGACACATTTTTCGAATAGCTCAAGCGTTTAACGATACAATTCGACGAAAACAACATTCGAAGGATTAGAGAATAAATATTTCGTTATTTTGCGGGTTTTTATCCGAAGTTTGTCACTGTTGTCAGCCGCTTTTAAAAAGTAAACAAATCGTCAACTTGTCTTTTTTGTGATACGATCCCCTGGGCCGTGTTCCATAGAGTCGAAAAAAAACTCGGTGAATCTAGGTTGGCCGAATGTTTTCTGTCTGGGCAGGAAATCTTTTCGACTGTTGTCAGTTCTGATACCGTTGTTGTTCGTGCTGCTCGTTCTCGTGGCAATTTAAGATTTTTCAACGTCGTTTTTGGATGAAAAAATTGAAAAATACTGATCTTTTGAGCTGCAGGGAAAGCAGGGAAATTTTGAAAGAAAAGGAAAAATTGCATGTTTGGTCGCTTTTCGAAATTCTAAAACAATTTATTTCTTAGTTTCCACTGAAAACTAAGTCTGGAAAGCTAATTTTGGAAATTTTTTTTTTAATTCACAAAGTACTTTATCTGAATAATAACAAATTCTGTGGTCTTCCACATCTACTGCATATATTTGATAAAATAAAATCTTTATTTCTTTATCTTATCTTTATTTTATAAAAATTAATTTTTTCCATTTATTTATCTTTATTATTCAAATACAAATGACGCAAATGACGAATTTATATTTATCCATTGTTATAAATGAACAATAAAACTAAACTAACACCCCTACTCCAGATCATCTCTTTTTATGTCACAAGTGTCCTATAGTTGGTTTGCGTATGTACTTGACTACTATTCAGTTATATATATTGATAAGAGCAAATCGGTGTACACAGTATCATAAAACATCTATTACCGTTTTTCCTACGGTTCAGTATTTTTCAATTTTTTCATCCAAAAAAGAAGTTAAAAAACCTTAAATTGGCTTCTTCCGAGGTAAGTCGATGAGTTCTATTCAATCATGCCGAAAAGAAGGGAAACAAAAATCATGCTATCTTTCTGAATTGACAGCATCATATTTAGCCTTCGTGTCAGAAACATTATTCAGGATTGGTAGGTGAAGGAAAAGCTTTGGCCCGAACACTCGAAAAAATTTGGTATTGGTCAACCACTATTTTTAACTAAATAAATATACCAAATAGAGTTAATAAAACTTGTTGTTTTAGCCTCTAATGAATCTAGTTACTAAATTCAATTATCTAGATAATTATGGTGGCTCTGTTGTCATCATTTCCTCCTCGGACTGTTCATTGACTTCTCCCTTCACTCCTAGTTCCGTGATTTTTTATTTGTATTTATTTTTTTTGCCCAATAGTCAGTAGATGAATGTGATTTCAAGACCCTTCCTATAAGAAACCTATCTTGATAAATATAAGTTCGATCTGGACAAAACTGTTATCAAATACCAACCATCTCAAAGTATAGTGACAAAATTTTCATTTCCGATGTTCACGTTCAGACCTCGCAGCGGCCTTCATAAGAAATCAGGATCAGGACAGGATTTCCAGCAAAAGAAATCAGGAATTTTATCAGGAAATCAGGATTGACTGAGGTTTACCGAAAGACGTACATCTACACCCTCAACAATTTCATGTGACTTACAGCAGATCAATATGCAAAGTCAAGCTATCAAGAAAGTCACAATGGGCCAGTGCTTCGATCGCAATTCTGACAATGTATGCGATAAATATCGATAAATAAAACGAACAATGAACGAACGAGAAATGAATGTGTATATACGAAAAAATCGTAAAAGTGTATATATGAAAATCTACTGCGATTCGTTGATAGCCATTCAACAAGGAGAGTTGATGGTTCAGCGGACTATCAGCGGACTATCAGCTTGTAGCCCTAACTTCTGTTTGATGATTCTTTTTCCTTGTACGATAATGGCATCTAATCTTGTATTAAAAAAATGACTTTTTCCATATATTCACCAACAATTTTAATTCATAAAGAACAATAGCTACTCTGCAAACAAGACAAGCAACGCGGTCATTGGAAACCAGTGTCATCATCGATTCAAGACGGAATTTCTGAAACGCCTGTACCTAGACTAAACTGGAATCTTCAAGGGAAATGACCTAGTTCGAAAAGCAACAAAAATCAGGAAAATCAGAATTTTTGCCAAAATCAGGACGAATCAGGACGACTTAAAAAATCAGGAAATCAGGACCGCTGCGAGGCCTGTTCACATTGGATAATGAAAATTTTTTATCAATAAAAGACCACGATATCTTAACAAAAAATAGATTAAGTTAATTAGAATAACTATCGTATTTTCGCACGTAAATGAAACTCAAAATCTATTGTTTGTTATTATTTTCTATATCACATTGTTTAGATGGTAAACAGTTTTTTTTAATATTTTCATTATACATTTTAACACAAATAGGAAGATGGACGTGTCCAATATTTGTTTATAAATAGAAATAAGATAACTTTTAAATTACAGAAAAACAAAAAAACAACAACAACAATGATAATCATAAATTAAAACATCACGCTTTTTTTCACTGAAAAAAAAATAAAATGAACTAAAAGTTTTGTGTATGTATAAATAAGCAAAACATAGAACAGAAAGGAGAGTGGTTTTGATGGAATGACACAGTAAATCAGACAAAAATACAAAAAAAGAAGAAGATGAAAACAAAGTAATATTGCTCTGTATATATTACATTAAAGTTAAATTAGTTCATAAAGAGTTAAATAATTAAAACAAAAAACTTCTCAATGTTCTGGTTGTTCGTATGAGTGATAAATTGGTCAAATCAATATGCTACAGGACTACAATTAACTTCTGAAAATTGCGATTAGCCTTAACCTCATGGTTTTTTTCGCTAATAAATTACAAGACGATAACACTGTGAGCGTTACAATAGTTTATAAAAAAAAATGAGTTAACAAATAGGCTAAAAAATAAATTTTGAGAAAAAATAACAATAAAAATACGATGTCTGCACGTATGTGCATATACGAGAGACTAGATAAATCTTTCATAAAACAAACTGTCTATATAAATGTTGTTTATTTTAGTTCTACTATAAGTAAACTTATAATAAAAAACATTAATAGACCGCCGTTGTTAAATTAAACTAAACAGAGAGAAAAAGATAGAGATTCGTGAATTATTAAGCAACAATAGGCGGTGGTTGTATTTTTAAAGAAGAGTCTGATGATGATGAATAGAATGTTGATTTTGATCCAATTAAATAGTAATGATTTTTATTTGAGTTAAAACGTAATATGCCATGATAGAGACCCGTTGGATCGGTTGATTCATGATGAAATAAACCAAAACAACGCGTTATTAAAACTAAAGTCGAATAATCAGTTGGATTAGATTGAGTATAAATATATTTAAATGTCTGAGAACTAAATAAAAATGAAAATAATAATAATAACAGTTAAAGATAATCACTTTGATAAACTTACCTATTTTCAATTGATATATCAATTTTTTGTAATGTATCACATTTATCTGGTAATTTTAATAATGTTGCACTAGCAATAGATTTCAGTAATGTTGTATCATATGTTTCTTTACGTAATGTATCAACATTTGTTAAGACAGGAAATGGATTTCTATATATATTGAAGAAGAAAAAATCAATAAAGAGAAAATATCTGTCAGTAATAATATACATACAAATTTGTTTTTCGTTTTCTATTAAATAATTTTTCTAAATATTTCATATTATCATGATTGCCATCAACAGGACGACGAAATACACGAGATATATCAGGAGTTAAAAATGAATGAGAACTACCAACAAATTTCCAACGATACCAAACACTAAGAATATAAAGTAATTAGAATTATATTTATCTTCATTATTAGTCATAAAATACCGTTTAGAACAACATTCACTAAATGCTTTCATATGTTCATCATAAAATGATCGTCGAAGTAGATATCCTAATCCATATAGTTCATCTACACGATATATAAGACTTGATGAACCATCAACATCCTCATAGGCTAAAATAAAAGCATCATTCATAGTACAAAATGCAACTATTTTAAATTAAGTCCCCACTGTAACGATCACAACACGGTTACAAGCGTTTTTAACGTCGATATCAGTACCACCATCAATGTGTTGGTGAAATAATTAAACAGTAGAAAATTCATCTTTTGCGTTAAACAGCCATCTTATCTGGTGAAAGTCACTAATCCGGCAGATTTCTGCATAACGAAAAGTCGAAATGAACTTATGGCTTTTCTTAACTGAAGCTGGAGCGGATAGAGATAACGTAAAAAAGCCTAGTTTTTGGTTTAGACCATCATTTTTTCACACTGTTGAAAGTTATACGCCAGTTTCTTTCCTTTTTTGAACTTTTAAAGTAAAGTCCTTTGAAAAATAAAACAAAGAAAAAATTTAAAAATTTGGCTCTCTTACATCGTGATCCTAACTTAATTTGATATTTTAAAACCAACCTGAGCTCTCTAGCTGCTTTCTGAGAGGAGGACTCTGCCGGACAGTCGATGATCTATTCTGATTCTTATTCGAGTGAAAGTAGATTGAGCGTTCAAGACTTTATCGGAACTATTCACTGAGATGTCCAACATTCCCTAAAAAGTTTGGTCTAGATCGGACATATAGTGACTGAGATAGCTTTCTGACACGAAGAATGTCCTGTACAAAATAATATTACGAAACAAATTGTTTAACTTACAATTTGGATTCCACATTGTTATTCCACCAATTGTTTCATCTTGTCTAAATGGTTCACTTAATAATGCTAGTGTGTAGAGAAAATCTGGTGATAATATAAGATCTTCTTCGATAATAATCATTTTATCCTTTGAAACGATGTAAACAAACGTTAACACTATAATCAAATAAGAAGAAAAAAAGCTTTTACCTTTGTTGGATAAAGTTCCCAAACTTTTTTCAATGCTTTCTCATAATGTTCTAAACGAAAAGAGAAAATTTTAATTAAAGCAAGAGGAAGAAAGAGATATGTCTATTCTACCCATATATGTCGAACTACTCAATGTTTTTTCACCGCGAAAACCAAATAAATCAATTAATGCTAATGGTTCAGAAAATTTTTCATCAACAGCTACCTAAACAAGAAATCCTAATTAAAAAGTAACAAAAAGATTTTTATTCTACATACCATAACATTTTCTAAACTGATACCAGGTTGCATTAATACTGTTTCAAGACACATACGTAATGAATTATGAGATATACCTAAAAACATGAATATATACATGTAGACATATTTTTGGATAACTGTATTAAAACGCTTACCAGCAATAATCAATATTGGAGTCGAATATATTGGATTATCTTCTAACGTTTTATTTAATAATGGAACAGGCTGCAAATTTTTATCAACGTTTGTATCTAAAATCAAAAGAAAAAAACTTGTAAGATCACTTTGACGATGGTAAACTCCATGGATAGCTCCATTTTGCAAAAGACATAATACACTCATGTGCAAATCTATAGAAATGATTTGTGGTTTTCTCCTCGATGATAATAATCAGAACAAATCTGAAAAGTGATTTCAATAGCTGAATGCGTTTTCAACTAGTAGTGATATATAGATATATGAAAGTTTCATTAAAATTTGCTGCTATGGGATCTGTAGTAAAAAAAAGCAGAACATTAGGAAACCAAGTCTCTGTTTAGTCGAAAATGTTTTGCACACAGCTCAATGATATGGAACAACTTTTCTGGACAAAATGAGACGTCTTCGAGCTTTTCACGATATTCTTAGGCTAAAGTGAATTTATTTTATGAAAAGGTATGCAAAACATTTTTTTTGTTTTCCTGTTGATTACGATCGAGGAGAAAACCAAGTTAACTAAAACTCATTTGAATACTATTTGAAGTTTTCTACGGATACAATAGTCTGTTCTTCACATACCACTACAAAAGTCACCGTAACCATCGTATCTTGAACAGAAATCACGACGTTTATCATTTCGAGATGGTAATGGATCAGGTCGAATTTTAATGCCTCTCACTAAAAATGAAGCATACATAATTTAGACATACTATTATCTGGTCTCTATTTACTTACAAGTTTGTGGTACACATAATCGTTTATCAATAGCCACAGCATATGCATTACCAGAACCTGCATAAGAAATCTAAAAAAATTAAACAATTGTTGTTGTTCAAAGCAACCTTATATTTATAGTTAGTATTTTTTGCTACTAAGAAAACATGCAGCAAATTGAATAGAAAGATGAAAAGGTCAAAGTGTGATTCAGTTTGAGCAGTAACAACAACAATAACAACAACAATAACAACAGTATCCGCAATAAAAGTGGTTATCCCAGTTTACTAAGCTAACTAGAATAGAAAAAACAATTACATATCAAACAAATATATGTTTGTGATTTCAAATTTTCAATTGTGATGTTTATAAAATCTTATGCAAGCTTAATTACTTTTTCACACTAATTAAAGCAAATCAATACTTTTAAATTCTATAAAAAAGCAACAATTTTTTTTGTAGAAGCATGTTTTTGTCTACGTGTGTATATGTACAACAACACTGAAAAATGAAATATACCTCTTCAAATGGACTAAATCCCTTAATGCCTTTCTGTCCTACAAGTGCCCAGTGATCACGATATTTTAAATTTTGTATTGCACCAGAACCCAAATCAAAAAGCAAATTTCTACTATGCTGGCTCAATCTAGAAAATAGAAAGAGTAAAAAGAAAACATTTAGGCAAAACACTATTATGAAAAAACAA
This sequence comes from Didymodactylos carnosus, assembly GCA_905250885.1. NCBI lineage: Eukaryota > Metazoa > Rotifera > Eurotatoria > Philodinida > Philodinidae > Didymodactylos > Didymodactylos carnosus. Next base: position 20,177 of record CAJNOQ010000285.1, on the reverse strand, counting down.
CAACATTGTCAATGTTCCTGTTATGTTTCATTATTAGTGTGGTGCATTATTAAAAAAAATATTTGGATTAAATGAAGTGACATTTTTTATTGCACGATCAAAAATGTACAGACTTGTTATATGTGATGGTTAATGATAAAAGAAAACCCGTTTTATCTATTTTTCGTTTGTAAGCATAAGATAGGGTTAAAAATATCAAACAATCAACAAATCTCAACATGTGAAAGTATTCACAATTATATATTAAAAGTAAATATAGACATTCAATGTTGAGGTATCTCACAAGAGTTTGCCCTGGAAGAGACATACCCTCTGATAAAAGTATATTCTCAAACCACAATCCATTAAATGTTATGTGATCAATCTAAAGCTCTTAGAGCATCCGCGTAAAATAATTCGCGTAATCTTCTCTCAAGCTTACCAATCGACACGAAAACTGTAAAAAGAAAAAGAAATATGCAGATGCACTACCTTTTTCGTCTAGTTATAATTTCTAAATATATAGTTTAATCTACTAATGTACAAAAGACACGAATGTTTTTTCGCTGATACGATTTCATATGAACAGTAATCTCAAGATTTGAGATGTTGTTGCACGTATCCAATCTGTTTAACGCTCATATTCTCATCTGGGACCTGCACAAATCTCCAAAACCAGGTAAACATTGCACAGATAGGAATACGAGAGTTGAAGATAAAGAACTTATTAAAAATATTCTAAAAGATATACTATAGAAAACTTCTACAGCAGATCGTGTGTAAAAAAAATTTACTTCAAATAATAAAAATTTGTCAGTGATATTACAAGAACTGAAAAACTATCGCGTTTTTTTGTGTTCTCTCATTTAATTTCAAATGGACACAGTAAACATTGATAGTCATATGTGCGATTTAGCCAAAAAGCTAGATCTTATTGAGAGTTTGTTACTGCTTTAAATACGAAAAGTATTGGTATTGTTGTTTCTATTACTGTTCAAACATAGCATAAGAATGAAAGAAAGAAAGAAAGAAAAGAAAGAAAACAAAATGATTTAAACAAGTCACCTCTTCAAAGTTAAAATTAATACTTGTTTTATAGTGATAGATAAATGCCCATGAATCACGAAAATTAAGTGTATTTATTTTTGAACTGCCGTAACCACGTAATAATACACGTGTAAAATTTCGTAAACTAAAGATAGATAGATATATAAATAGATTCAAGCCAATATTCCCAATTAGTTTTTTTCCATAAGCGGCACATAAAATATCTATCAATAACTGACTTACTTTTGTGATGCTTCATCAAAGGTAACCGCTATCAATATTACATTATCTTCTAAATTTTCAAGAAATATTTCTAAATTTGTACTATCTAAATAAAAGATAGACAAATTTATATATTAGTATGATTTTCTATTTCCATTTACCATCTTGCCATGTATCAAAATGACCGGTTCGAATAACTTCTTTACCATTTGAAACTACAGCAATATTTAAACCTCTACCAGCATCATTTATACCTTTTGCCATTACACTAAAACAGAACAAAAAAATAATAAATATATGTTTACACAAAAGTTAGAGATGTCTTTCATCTGCTTACTATTTTCCATCAATGCATATCTTTGGTTCATCATTATTATCTTTTCCCGTATAAACATGAACGGCAAATTCATTATCTTTACATTTTTCAGCAAGGCCACAATTTCTTAATGATGAACCAGTTGCAATTGAGTCTTGTTTAACATCTGTAGGTTGAAATGGTAATGGAGTCAATGGTCCGACTAGAAATAAAAATGAAATTTAAAAGTCAAATATAGACTGTTAAAATCGAACATACGTGGAAATTTAGCACAACCGGATATATGTGCTGCTGGTGCAAAATCACGCTGTCCTTTTGGCTGATGCTAGAACAATACAATAATTAAATGAAAAAAAAACAAATAAAACTTAAGTTAAAGTGTTTGATAAAAACTAGTTTTACACTATATAAGTAGAAGAAAATGTTTACCATTTCGATTGCTTTTCCTCTTGCCAATCCTTTTTGTCCAATCATAACGAATGCATCACGAAATTTAATTATTTTTATCAGTTGACTACCATATTTTTCCAATAATGATAAGGTTCCTTCTTTTAATCTAAACAGAAAAACAAATCGACTATCTCAATGGGGCAGATGAGAGAGAGAGAAAAAAAAGATAATTTATTTGGTTTTTTCTTTTAACATACGTCAGATCTATCTGCTGTAGTTTTGAAAATAGTTTCAATTGGAAACGTCTATACGATTCTGTATAAGTTATCACTATGAGTACATTTTTCTTTTATGTCTTATCGTCATTTTTAAGATTCTCTTCAAAATGAGAAATCTTCCCTTCCCTTCTTGTTGTTATTGTTTCATTTATCTCAAAAACAACTTTACAGAGTTCTTTCTTTTATCTGATAGCTGAAGATTGAAACGAACTGCTGGCGAATATCTTTTTAGTAGTTCAATAGTTCTACTTTCTCGCCAAATATTCAAATCACGTCTACGCACATATTTTATATATTCATACATAGCCGTCCTTTTTCTTTTAATATACGTTGTTGTTTCTGCCCTTTTTTCAATGTTGTTAAACATTCTATCTTTCTCTTTTTTATAATAAGATCAGGGGATTGTATCACGAAAAAACTTAAGTCTAAGTTTAAGACCAACTTAAGTCCAGGGACTTAAACCGTATTACGAAAAGACTTAAGTTGATGATTTGTTTACTTTTTGAAAGTCGTTGATAACAGTGACAAACTTGGGACAAAAATCCGCAAAATAACAAAATATTTATTCTCTAAACCTTAAAAAATCGTTTTCGTCGAATCGCATCGTTAAATGCCTGAGCAATTCTAAAAATGCGTCAATGGCTTAAGTCTGACTTAAGTTTTCGGTCTTAACTTTAAGACTACATTTCCCATGACTTAAGTTTTTTTGTGATACGGCCCCCTCCGTTTTTTTTAGCTCAGCTATTTTCTAAATGCCCGCGGCCGGATTGCCACTTTTTCTGCTGTTGATGGTTCTAGTAGAATCACATTATTATTTTCAATATTATTTTTTATTCTGTTTATTACCGATGTGATGAACCAGTTATCAAGTCTTATCTAATAACAAACTGTATGATACCTTTCTGAAATTTTAATATTTTCTATTCATTAATTAAAAAAAATATTTTTAATTTTTAGATATTGAGAGGTGACACAATTCTGTTTTCATTCAACAGACAAACAATAAACAAATATTTTTATACCTACCCATATGTTATTTCATCAAAACTAGCCATAATAATAATATCACCATCGTTTAAATTCATTTTTAAATGACGTAGAAAAAATGTTTCTAAATTATAATATACAGTACAATACAAACGATCGTATTAGAAAACCCTAGAGATTTTATGTTTTTCTCTTCTATGATTATACACTTTTTTTTTACCTTCAAGATAAGTGTCAAATGTCTCTGTAGCTTTAACATCAAATGTTTGACCTAAACAAGAGAAAAAAACTCCTTGAACTATGTAATGGTAATTTGTCGTTTTAGTTCGAGGATTATTAGGATTTCTTTATCTTTAAATAAATATAGTTTAAATGAACAAGAGAAATAATTGTAAATTAATTTCAAATAAAAATTAATATTTTGCAATACATACCATCAATTGCAACTAAATTTACACCTCGTCCTATTTTTGTATCTTTTAAATTTTTATGAACCAGTCTAAACAGATTTAAACAATTATATCATTAAGTAAAAATGACAAAAAAATGAAATTATTCTTTTACATACAATTTATTATTAAAACAAATAATTGGATATTTATCCATTCCATCGCCAGAGACAACTTTATATGGAACATCATCATCTGTACATTTATCTTCGATTTCACAACCTAAAAAATGTTATAAGATATACTTTTAGAATTAAATTTTGTAAATTATGTCAAATTAAAATAAAAACAAAATCTAACCAGCATCTGGCACACTTAATCGTTTAGCTTTGTGTAAATTTTTCGGTTGTTGTTGTTGTTGTTGTTGTTTATCTTCTTCTTTTTGTATATAACTAATATTCTTAACCACTATTTGAGTTTTATCTTGAGGAATCTCTGATGAATTTCCAGAATCATCTGGAGCTAAAATTAAAATTAGGAAAATAAATTTTTAAAAACTATTAATATATTCAATCTACTTCCATACATCGTTTTTTAGCAAGCAAATATGTATTAATAAATATAACACTAACAGATACTAAAATAATCATTGCAAAAAAATTTCCAATGCCTAAAAATTTAAAATAAATAAATATTCTCATTTTTTTTCTTTTAATTAAATAAGATTTTTCTATTAAAATAATACCTCCAAATTGTTTGTGAATTACTCGTTTTAGTTTTCTCATTCTCGTTCTTGGACGTTCTTCTTTTATTCTTCACACTATTCATTCGATGATCATAGATACAATACACAGATCATTGTCCGGGTGTGTAGTCAAGATATATATATATATATATATTTTTTTTTTGTTTTTTTTATCAATACTAAAAGTTTAAAAATGAAATAGAAGAATCTAGATAATAAATAGAAATTGTTCATAAATAATTAACTCTACAGTCAATATTTTATAGAAAAAAACAACAATCACATCTTATTTTTATTAGTTTTTAATACATATTTAAAAGTGACTCATGCTCATATTAGAGTCAATGTCTTAGACAGACTTGGTCAATTATTTTTAGTTTAAAGTTTTATCAGTTAATAATTTGATATTGAATACTGAAATATTGCATAAAAAAAGTCTTAATAAATTTAAATATACACGGTCCATTTAATCTCTTGACAAATTCTCTCTTCTTCAGAATGAAGTCATGAGTGATACTGAGATTTTTTTTTTTTTTAATCAAAATTATTTCTAACTATCTGATTCATGGTCACGTCACACTTCTTTTAAGTTCAGTCTAATTATCTTTTAATATTTTTTTTCAAAAGTTAAAACAACCCGCAAAGTCAAGTCCGATAAGATAAAAAATAAAAAAATGTGTGTAAACATTAATAATAACTATAAAATATGTTAATATTATTTGTTCTTAACAAAAAAAAAAAGAAAAAGAAATAGAGAGAAGAGGATAACTTAAGAAATAATGGCCGTTTCAGCTATTGCTTCAACCGCAATTAAAAAAGCTTATGATATTATTATTGTTGGAGGTGGTCATAATGGTTTAGTATCCGCATCCTATTTAGCTCGAAATGGTTTACGAGTACTTGTATGTGAAAAACGTTGGATTATAGGCGGTGCAGCTTGTACAGAAGAAATTATTAATGATTTTAAATTTTCTCGTGCATCATATTTAATGAGTCTATTTCGACCAATAATTATTAACGATTTAGAATTAAAAAAACACGGTCTCAAATATTATTTTCGTGATCCATCATCTTATACTCCTTTGAAACAACCAATTAGTCGAGAAAAACGTTCACTACTTCTATCGCAAAATGATGAATTTAATGCAAAACAAATTGCTAACTTCTCACATGCAGATGCACAAAATTATCAAAAATATGAACATTGGTTACAGAAAATGAGCGATTCGATACAAGTATGAACAAAGTTTCTATTATATTTGCATGTTAACAATATATATATTTTAGATCAATTCTTTTCGCATATCTAAGTTGATTTATTCTCGTCTGTCTTCTATTCTTGATATTAGACATTCGTAATTTGTGTTAGTTGTTAAACATTTTTAGTCTAATTATTGCTATTTATAAATATTCTTTATTCTATTTTAGGTTTTACTTGATACATCGCCACCCGATCTTCAAACTACAAACAAACAATTTACTTATCGTCGAATAAAAAGCTGGACTCAGCTCTTAACAGTGTACAAAAATATGTTAAAACATTTAAAATTAAGTGGAAGTTTAGATTTTTATCAATTATTAACGGGATCAGTGAGTAAAGTACTCGACAGATGGTTTGAATGTGAAATATTAAAAGCAACATTGGCTACTGATGGACTTATCGGTAAGATGCCGGCAATTCAAAATATAACATGTATTTTTTTCGTTTTTTTTGACACGGTTGGATAGCGCTTATTGAGTTACTTAGAAGAAACTCAATTTCAGATTTTCGGAAGACATTTTTTTGATGCAAAACTGTTAAAAATGGACAAAAGTGAGGAAATTTTTGAATAATAAGCAAAATTCTCATGTTTGCTCGTCTTTTAAGATTCCAAAAGAATCATTTTTTCTGGGTATGGACGGAGTGTAGTAAGTTAGTTTTGGGAATTTTAGAAGCTAAAATGAACTCAGAATCTGCGAAACACGAGCAGAATGGTAAAGGAGTTTGCCGGTCAATTTTGCAAACCTATCTAGTCCTAGCGTTTAGGAGATAAAATTCTTTCTTTTACTTCATTTAGATCGCCATACTTGTGGGAAAAAGGTTAAGTATCCTTTTTGAAAGATTTTGTTTCGTTGCCGATAAATTTAATGTTTTCGAAATCAGTGAAAACACAATGAAATTGGGCTTATATTTTGCGTTTTCTCTATCGAAATTCAACTTTTTGACAAAAATAACGTCATTTTTAGAATCAGCATTAAACACTGAGGTGAAACATGTGTGTTTCGGAATATTTAGACTAGCTCGTGTTTTCGTGGTTTTTCTCGATTTTGTTGAAAATTGAAAACAGAATTTTCACTTGAAATCCAAAATTGTCTAAAGTAATTTTGATAGAGGAAACGGCAAAATACGAGCCCAATTTCATTGTTTTTTCACTGATTTCGAAAACATTAAATTTATCTTCAGCGAAACAAAATTTTTCAGAAAGGATACTTAACCTTTTGCCATAAGTATGACGATCAAAATAGAATAAAAGAAAGAATATCTCCTAAACGCTAGAACTAGATAGGTTTGCAAAATTGACTGGCGAACGCCTTTACCATTCTGAGTTTATTTTGGCTTCTAAAATTCTCAAGACTGACTTCCTACACTTCGTCCATACCCAGAAAAAATGATTCTTTTGGAATCTTAAAAGACGAACAAACATGAGATTTTTGCTTATCATTCAAAAATTTCCTCATTTTTGTATCAAAAAAATGTCTTCCGAAAATCTGAAATTGAGTTTCTTTTAGGTAACTCAATGAGCGCTATCCAATCGTGCCAAAAAAAACGAAAAAAAATAGATACTATCTTTTTGAATTGCCGGCACCTTATATTATAACTAAACATCTCTGAAGAAAAAAGTAAAGCATTAGAATTCGACTTTTAGGTGCAATGTTAGGTCCATACGATGCTGGCACCGGTTACGTATTACTTCATCATGTAATGGGTGGAGTGGAAAATAAGAATGGTAACATATAACTATATTCTTTTATAGAATTGAAGTAGCTTTTTCCTTCTGCAAATTAATCGAATATGAGATGAAAAAGAGTGGATAATAGTAAAACATGAAGATATCCATAAACAATCACAACTGCTGCACAGATATCCATTTCTATGTGAGTGTCTGTAGCGTGTCGTTATGTTCACTATGATCCGAAAAGAGTATACAAGTAGTAGATTCAGAAACCAATTGTAAATTCTTTTTTAGGAGCATGGTGTTATGTTGAAGGTGGTATGGGCGCTTTGAGTGAATGTATTGCTTCATCTGCTCGGTCGTCAGGTGTTGAAATTCGAATGAATTGTCCAGTAAAAGAAGTTAATATTAAAAATTCAAAAGTAACTGGTGTCATATTGGAAAATGGTGAAGAAATTGAATCAAATTTTGTTGCATCGAATGCAACGGCCTTCTCAACTTTTAACCATTTAATATCGCCAAATATAATTGAAAATAATGATGAATTACGTGAGTTAAAACGATACATTACATCAGGAGATTATACGAGTGGTACGACAAAAATAAATCTTGCTCTAAAAGGAATCCCGTAAGTTAGAAACAATAGTGTTTAAAACCATTCATAATAGAATTAATTTTAGAAATTTTACGGTTGATCCAAATACAACATCGAGTGGTATCATGCCTCATCATCAATGTACAATCCATTTAAATACTGAAACAATGGGTAGTTTACAAGGTGCCTATATTGATGCTCTTAATGGTAAACCAAGTCAACAACCAATGATCGAAATGGTAGGTATTAGTGAACAAATACCTGTAAGCAATCATTTCAGCTGTCCTATAGACTGTCGACTGAACAAATTCATATTCATACAAAAACTTTTGTCAATACTTATAAAAAATAGTTAAATACATTGCATTATAATACGCTTATTTCTTCTAGGTCATTCCCTCTGTATTAGATCATACATTAGCACCGAATAATTGTCATGTTGCTCTATTATTTACACAGTATACTCCGTATCGATTATTAAATGGTCAAAAAATTGTAATGAGCGAAAAAGATAAGAATGACTATTATCGAACAATAATTAATTCCATTGAACAATATGCACCAGGTTTTGAAAAACTCATCGTTGGAAAAGATATGCTATTTCCACAAGATTTAGAAAAAGAATTCTCACTAGAAGGTGATAAAAACCTATCTCATATACTTTTCTTTAGATATTTATTATTATATTTTTCTAATTTAGGTGGAAATATTTTTCATGGTGCCTTATCGTTAGATCAACTATATGCATTTAGACCTTCATCATCGTGTTCAAGTTATCGTACACCAATTGATGGTTTATATTTGTGTGGAAGTAGTACTCATCCGGGTGGTGGTGTGACAGGAGCACCTGGTCGACTAGCAGCATTAACAATGATTCAAGATTGGAAAAGAAAGAAATTATTTAAAAAAGGAAAAAAACAATTGTTTTGAAAAAATTTAACACTTATTTTTTCAATAATTGACCATTAAAATAACTTAATTAGTTTAAAAATATATTAGACTATTGTAAAATGAAAGACAAAGTTAGAAGTAAATAGCAACTTTTCAATTTCTTTTATTTCCGAATTTCAGTGACGAAGAAAAAAATGCTGTCTTCTATCTCATAATTATTTACGAAAAATAACAATTATCTTTCAAGAATAAGATGTTGATAAAAATCATTAATTTCTTTATATAATATTTTATGAAAATCGTGCATTGCATGTTCAACAGTCGGTACATATCGACCAGAATCATAAGCATTTGATTCTAAACCAATTTGTACATTTTCACATAGAAACACATCTTCATCTTGTACAATATATGAATCTTTTAACGATTTATCTATGAAATTTTTATGTGTTATTCGATCGACGCTTTTATCGAGATAATGATCAATTTTAACTAAACAATTTCGTTTATCAATTGGAATTACACTGTTTGTGTCCATAAATGAACCATATCGATTAATTGCAAAATTTGGATATAAAAAAACATAACACACATTGCCCTCTAAACGCTTTTCATTTGTACCATAGCACGTTTGAGCAGAATATTTATTATTAACAATTGTTCGATAGTCTTTCATATTTAAATATGCAGCCAACCATTTGTGTGCGACATTAACATGATAACCACCATCCAAAAAATTGTCAATAAATACTTTCCAATTACATTTCAGTGAATAGGTTCGCGTATGTAAAAATTCTAATTCATCATAATTTGTCAGTTTTAAGTAGTTTTCATGAACTGATTCGATATGTGAGAGATCAATCTCTTGTTCTCTATTTGAGAAATTTAAATTTAAATAAACAAATGGTCCTATTATTCTAACATCGATCGGTTTTAATGTTGTTTTTGATGCTTTAAAATTTTGTATATTTTTTAATCTTAATGCTTTTTTCAAACGTCCATTTAAATCGTATATCCATCCATGATACGGACATTGAAATTCGTTTACATTACCATTAAGTTTTGTTGTTAAACACATCCCATGATGACAACATACATTATAATGTGAACGAATTTTACCCGTTTCATCTACGTTTACAATGTATGGTTCTGATAAAAATTGTCCACTAATAAAATCACCTGGCTTTTTCAACTGTGATACATGTCCAACAGCTAACCAATTTTGACCAAATACAGTCTGTTTTTCTAATTCAAATATGTCATTGTTTGTATAAAATATAGATGGTAATGTTAGTGCTTGTTCAACTGGCACGGCAGGAGACCATGATGATAAAATTTTCGATAAAGAAGATTCATTTGACAGTGTTGGTGACTTTAGTACACGTGATGTTAAATGAAAGTGTCGGATACTATATAAACAAATAAACAAATAAAAAGTTTTTAAAAATATAAATAATATCACACGATTTATATAAAAATAGCATAAATCATCATTTCATATCAAAATAATTTGAATAAATAAATCACTTTTATATATATTTAGCATTTTGTTTTTATTTACGATATTACGATATATATTTATTCATCACCTTATCTTAATTTTTTCTATATCATGAAGATTTTCCAAAACTTTATAACACTCATACAATGAACAATCAAGTCGAACAATAGGGAACACAAAAAAAATGATGATAATTACTGTATGTAACGAAAATCTTGAGCTCATCAAAATCATTCGATACGTAAAACCCGTTTTCTAAACAATCTATAAACTTTTCCAAGCAATAACGAAATGTATTAAGTACACAAGCAAAAATTATGCAATTCTACTCAATGAGTTAAATTTTTCTCTTCAAGTGTATAATAATATAATTTAACTAAACTGTTTTTAAAAACTTTAACTTTCAACTTTAAAATATAGAGATTATTAAGTCGAAAAGTGAAGATTGTAAGCAGCAGCATACATATGATACAATATCAAGAAAAATCAATTATTTTCTCGTCATTGGATTACACAAAATGATGATCACTCATTTAAAAAACAGATAGAAAATATTAATTTACATCGGATACAAAAAAATATTATACCTAAATGCACGGAAATAAAATTGATAATTCGTTAAACACCGAATCATTTCTACAAAGACTTTTTGTTCAAATGAATTAAACTCAACTTATGTCTCTATAGTGGAGATAAAACACCTAAAAGTTATTCAGTGAAAAGAAAGGATAGATCTTAAAGAAACAAATTCGAATAAATAAGATTAATAAATAAAAAAGTAGATAATCTAGGTAAGTCCAGATTTAAAACTATACACTTTTATCTCTAAAAAAGCAAGTTTTGATATTGCTCGGTTAAGATATATAAAGAGCAAACGCAAAAAGCAAATTGTTATAATCCACAGAAGAACCAAAAAATTGGATCCATTCTAATAATATTTAACTTTGTGTCTGACGCTTCTTGACTACATCTTTGTTACTTTGTTTTTGTTACCTTGTGTACTTTTAATAAAGTAACAAAGGAATAAATTCTTTTACAAAACAAGTATTTATCAGTCTTGACGCGTTATTGACATTCTCTTATTAAAATTTGTCGTCGTGTTACTTTTGATGAAGTAACAAGATAATAAAAAGCAAAGTAACAAAAATTTGTTACTGGTAACAGCCAGTCGTAACTGCATATTCTCTTGACTTAAGTCTAGGGTTTTACAAAATGGTTGTCTGTCTGTGTGGGTCAAAACTAGGTATCTATAAATTTTATCCATAAACCTCTACTATCGCCGTAAAATTTCCAAATTTCACGTTGATACTAGAGATTTATGGATAAAATTCATGGATGCCTAGTTTTGATCGTGTGTGTGCGCAAAATACGGAAAAATGTCTGTCAGATATTCTACGTATAAGCCAATCATAAGCGAAAAGCATAAAAAATTTTTTTTTAACTACGAGAGAGAAAATATTCAAAGGGATGATCTGCAATATCTACTAATGCAGGGAGAGAAAAAGCTAAGCAAACGTTTTCTGTAGACCACAGATAGATGTCGCGGGATAGCAGTCATATGCGATAATACAAAAAAAAAGTCGCCTGCGGATAATAAAACTTACAGTGTATAAATAATCTATCACAGCGAATCGATTAAAAATACTGCCAACCTCCTTAGGATCTGTAGGGGATCCAGAAAACCTTTTAGCTTTATTTACATCAGACAGTTTTTCCGTGGAATCAGAGAAGTTCACAGCGTTTCTCAGCAATAGTGGCTGTGAACCCTGACCGACGGGAGGCATGAGCACTGCTTTGAATTCGGTAATATTTATTTATAGACCTCTGGAGATTTTTGCTTTTTATATTTATATTAGATTGCGAACCTCACACCTGAAAACAGAAAACAATCCAGAAGATGGCTTAGTTAGGCCCCGAGCGGGCGCCGACCGAAGGGAGACGTGGGCATTGTCTTCGATTTAAAAGTCACGAAAGGGCGTTCACTAGCGCAGATCCAGGTTACTAAAGTCAAGGGACTGAGCGAGTGGAGACGAGCGTTACCTTGTGAATTAACAAAGTTTTTCACCTCTTTATTACATACCATAACATCATAACATAAAATAAACATGCAACAACGTGAAAATGTTGATAGTGATTGGCAATAGCTGCGAGCCAATACTTAAGCTAAGTGGATGTCTCTGTGTTTCAGCGTCACATATTACGTTTCAAATGGCGCTCTTGTACCAGCTCATTCGAACTTTTAAAGTATTTCTAATTAAATTAATTTAAGCTAATTTTCAAGGCATATGTAAAAAAAGGCGTTTGACTAATCTGAAAGAATTTTGTGTGTTCAAAGACAATTTAAATTTTTTGAATATTTATAAGAAATCACGAAACTCAACTCAAAATAATTAATATCAATCAAGATAAAACGAAACAATTTTACAATAACAATTATCCATAAAAACAAACCTGGAATTAATTCATGAAGCAATGAATTTTCCTAGTTACTGAATTAAGAGAGGACATAACAGAGAGAACATAACAGAGAGGACATAACAGAGAGGACATAACAGAGAGGACAAAACATTATTATGAAAAACGTTTCATCTGACTTTTGGTTTCTATAAGTTGTATGTCGGCTATCATTTCTGATACAATATCTTTGAATGGATATTTACTGAAATCACCTTTTCCAATATTTTTCAATAGTTGCTTTTGATCGTCAACTGATTCCAGTTTTATACCGTGATGTGCATCACGATGTCGTTCGTATCCCAGTAATCGGTATTGACTTAATTTGAAATTATTTAATTGTAATTCTAATAAATCAACCAGCCCTTTGACATTTTTATCATTTTGAACATTTGGATTTGTGATCAATTCAGCTTGAGTGAAAGTTTCATCCCATTCACCTAAATAAACAACCGCATTATTTTCAATGTAAAAAATTGAAATCACAGTTCTCCTCGCTACACACATTTCAACCTGATAGGAGCTCAATTCAGAGAACTAACAAGACTCCTACTGCCGCTAGGAGTTAGAAAGTATCACCCTAGAGCGTGATCCTCGTCTGCAGTCTCGGATCTGAGCAGACCATCAAATCTCTACTTTACTTACCTAAATCAAATGCGAAATTGTGTAAATATCAAATGTATTGATTAAAGTATACTTTAATCAATATCAAATGTATTGATTAAAGTATACTTTAATCAATACATTTGATATTTATAAACTGCTGTTTCCTCAACTATAGTTGAGGAAACAGCAGTTTATTATTAATAAACCTGAAAAAAGGATATACAAGCTGACTGATGACTGAAGTCTTTTGTCAGAAAACAATACAACGGAAAGTAAAAGTTTACAAGTATAATAAAGTGTGTAGGTTTTCCATCGTGATATCCGCTCGTAGAAGAGCTCTTTTAGTTAAGTGTTCACAATATTCTTTTAGCCTTGCTATTCTACTTTGTTGATGTATATATGTTCTAGATATGTAGGGTGGAATTCCCAGTGCAGCTTGTAATGCTTTGTTCTGAGGTGTTTCTGTTGTTCTGAAGTTCTTGCCATATTTTGTTCTGCTTTTAGCAAGATTGATACACCAAATGTTAACACGGGTTTAATTAAAGATTTGAATAAGTTCACCATGATTCGATCATTCGATTCTGGAGAGTTGATCGTGAAAGAAATCTCAACGGATTGATTTTGGAGTTGACCTTTTCCTTGACATTGTTCACATGTTCTTTCCACGAAAATGTTTTGTCGTAAATCACCCCTAGATACCTTGCGTGTGCCTGTGGGCGAATAGTTGCTGCTCCCACAATGACTTGTATTTGCTTTTTGTACTGTTTACGTGGGTGTACACTAAAGTGAAGCATTTCAGTTTTACTTGACTGTAAAGTGAGCTTCCAGGTTTCACACCAACGAGCGAAAACATTCACGGATTCCTGAACACGCCGGTTTAAACCAGAAGTAGTGTTACAGGATGTCCATAAAGCCGTATCGTCGGCAAAAAGTCCATGAGCCGTGTGGAGTGGCAATCCATCCATAGAATCAGCTGTAAACAAAATGTATAGCAGAGGAGAGAGTGGTGATCCTTGAGGAGTACCACTTTTCAGACCGAATGTTCGAGATAGCAGATTTTCCAGTTCAATTGCTGCCGTTCTTCCGCTGAGAAAAGATATCAACCAACGAATGATATAATCCGGCAGCTTCAGGTCGAATAATTTATAAATGAGTCCCTCATGCCTTACGCTATCGAATGCTTGCTTGATATCAAAGAATATCACCGCACAATGATTAATTTTGTCCAAATTATTGTTGGCAAAATTTTGTAATCTTAAAATGTTGTACAGTGTACTTTTTTCGGACTGAAATCCAGCCTGGTGATGAGGTAGTATTTTTTTTTCTTCTAAGATTGATATGATACGATCTTTCATGATCCTTTCCAAAATCTTACCGACACAACTTAATAAACTGATGGGAGGGTAGCTAGAAGGATCTTCTTTTTTCTTCTTTGGTTTCAGTAATAGAATAATATAAGCATGTTTCCATGCTTTTGGTACGTAACCGATGTTGATTGAAATGTTGAATAATTTAGTTAGACAAGCTACCAATGTTGGTGTGTAATTTTTAAGACATCTATTACGGACGTCATCCGGACCAGGAGAGGTAGTTTTCAGTCGTTTTAAATGCCAGATCACCTCGCTCTTGCTTATTTCCCGAATATTTCTAAGTTTCTTCTTTAACAGGTTATTCATTTGTGTCCGAGAGATGTTTGATACATGATGATGAAAAGGTAAAATATCTTGTTTTTCACTGTACACCTCCTGAGAAAAGTACTTGGCAAATATTTCTGATTTTTCTCTGTCAGTATAAGCTTTATGATTGTGGTATTTCAATATACCATTGTAAGATTGTTTAGTTCTTTTACTGTGGTACCGTTTTACAACAGCTCACACTTTTCCAGTGTTCATCTTGCGCTTACACAGCACTTCAGTCAGTTTTTTAAATCTTGCAGATTTTTCATTTCTTAGGGCATTTTCTAACAGTATTTTTTGGTTGTAATAGAGTTTTTGTTTTCGTGAAAGTTAAATTTTTTCATTTTCCTGTAGAGTCTGTGTTTCTCCTTTAGGAGATGAACGGTTGCTTTACTTAATATATAATTAATTTTTGTATTGGCAGGAGGAACAGCTAGTTTAGCTGCTGACACGATGCTGTTCGTAATGAATGCATTGTATGCTTCCAAATCTGTTGGTGTGCAAATTAACCTGTTTTCATTCCATTGAGATAATAATTGGTTGAGTTCCTGCCTGTAAACGTTCAACTTGCGGTCTTGTAATTCAGTGATAGACGGGGACTCAGTGGCTTGACATTTGCGTCTAATGTAAGATTAAATATCATCGGTTTATGACCGCTATTCATACCCATTGGCGACTGAGTTTGCAAGTTCGTAATACAAAGAAAAGTTGGATGGGTTGCAAGAACTCAACCCAACTTTTCCTCGTACGCGTTACGCTATTTTCTTAATCAAGCGCTTCCTTCTTTAGTAGGTTGTCTATGCAAAAATGTCGTACACAGGAGAGTAGTACATGGAAACGACATTCAATATGGTTGATTTCTGTGACTTTATTGCAATAAAGTCACAGAAATCAACCATATTGAATGTCGTTTCCATGTACTACTCTCCTGTGTACGACATTTTTGCATAGACAACCTACTAAAGAAGGAAGCGCTTGATTAAGAAAATATTTTAGGGATACGTTCTCTGATTAAGATACATTCTTTCAGGCGTAATGTGGGCAAAATTTAAGATTTTGAATTCAGGAAAACGTTATACTATTATGCATTTTAGGCTTGGCGCTCTGACTGTTAGATAGTGCCCTAGCGAACGCCGACTGAAGGGAGGCGTGAACATTGTCGTTGATTCAAAAGTGATGGAGGGTCGTTCGCAGATATAAGCTTCTAAAGTCAAGGGCCCTAGCGAGTGCAAATGAGCGTTACCTTGTATATTAACTACTAATTTATCTCTATAATCATCATGCTTTCGAATGGTCAACGGAAAGCGAATGATAGAGCAGAGAGTGCACATGTGTTTTAGTAGCGACATCTTAAGTGTTACTCTTATTCAGAGATTCTCAGCAAAATAACTTCAATGTATGAGAATTTTGTTAGGTTTCTACTCAAGAGACTACTAACATTTTGGGCAAATAAAACAAAAAAAGGTCAAAGAACAAAAGCGTATTGGCCCTAGAAATTTTACTTCTGGCATATGTTAACTCAACTGAAATTTTATTTTTATTTTATGGTAATTACTGCTTAGCTCGCAGGTATATGCATATTTACTAAAAGAAAAACACAAAAAACACAGAATTTAACTGTGTTATGTGTTATTCAACAGTTTTAGTTTTACTGGGTCATCAACTAATTGATAGCAGAAAAAAGGAAAGATTTTACTTCGAACATTTCACGCATTTTGTATCCCTGAGCATAATTCAACACTTAGTCGCCGTCACACTTGTCTTGTCTTATTATTATTTTCATAATTTTATTTTTGCTATGTTAATGTATTTACATGTTTTCATGTTAGCCAGAACTGAAGAGACCAATCTAACTTCTGTTTCTTTTTGGAGATGGATTAAATAAAGCCCTTAACAAAACAAAAGTCATACTTGATCTCTTTTCTCATTTAAAGAACACTAATTCAGAGAGTGCAAAAATTGTACTGAGCTTTCTCGAACACTTTCAGTTATTCTTGTAGTTAAACTAAAACAACTGAAAAGTTTATATTGACCGTTGAACAAGTTCAAGCAATTATTGTAAAGCAAAGGTTAAATAATTGTTAGAAAACCAATACGTTCGGACTCTTGCTCAAAACTGGCTTAGATAAATAACTGTTGAAAAAAAAGTGTTACTATCGTATGTTTGATCGTCTTAGTAGTAGATGTCATAAAACAAGATTTCTGTCTTTGAGATGCTGATACGGAAATTATGTAGTAGTAAAGTTTTTTGATGACCAATACTTTTACCGCAACTTTTCGAGGCAGTAAATTGAATCTGATAAATTAAGAACTCAATGGTGGGATTTTTGATAACACTTTGACTTTGATTTACGGATGATGTACAGCTTGTTTTATTTTCCTACTAGATGTGTTGCTTGACACTCTCAGTTGATATGTGCACTTAGGAAAATATGTGTGTGGAAGAAGAAAGAAAATCTACTTTAGTCCAATTACTCGTTGATTACAATCTTTCAAACTAACAACCGAATTCTTCAAACGTTTTAGATCATTTCCAAGCGGTAAGCAAAAGTTTATCAATGGTTTTACTTTCATCTTTAACTTTTTGGTCTCTTTTTAGAGCATGTCATCAAAAGAAGATGGTTTATTTAAAAATATATGCCATTACTCACAATTTTGTAAGTTGACATGAGAAAGTAATTGCTTTTAAGGGAACATGCATTAATTTTTACTTGCAAAATAAAGAAATATTTCATACTGATTTTTGTCTCACGAAAAAAAAAGCTAGTTCGAATCTAGCTGCAGTGAAATATATAAAAATTTCATCTAGCTGTATTTGCCTTGAATCTAGCGTCAAGTGAGTGCAAACAGATGTTGTGGATTAATCAGACAGTGAATTGTCCGATGGATCGGTCAATTCAGCGGCAGATTCAATTAGAATACAAGTCAGTCAGCATCCAACTATTTCTGAAGATAGAGTTTCTCGCTTTCTTAGTGTTACTTTGGTATTTGAGTTTTCATTGATCAGTCTCAATCCCGAGGACTTAAACGATAATCTCTGTGTAAAACTTCAAGTGTTCTATGTATGATTAGTAAAGAAGACTCTCTTCTTCATTGTGAATATTAAAAAATCTTTTTTTTTTTGCAAAAAATGTTAGACTACATTTTTTATATTCACCTTTAAAAAATTTTTGTTCTGTAAATAATTCATTAAACTTCAAGTCTTCTAACGATAACAGCGTTAAATTTTTATAGAATTTATTATATTATTTTAATTTATAGATTTCGTTTCGATTGCCTCAGTATTGGGTACAGGAATATTGGGTAAGTTCAATTCATAGTTAATAAATTTCTTTTTATGAACTTTTCTTCTCAATTATTTTCATATTTAACATTAGTTATGTTTGTTGTAGGTCTTCCTGTGACATTGTCTGAATCTGGTTTTAAACCATTTGTCATTTCATTTTTGATATGTTACGTAGTTCAGGTAAGAACTACATATCTGCTAAATTTAGCGTATGTCTGAAATAATTTTAATTGGTTTATTTAGGTTTTGGCAATTTTTTTCTTTACCGAAGTACTGCAAAAAGCTTATTGTAAAAATGTTGAAATTTTAGAAACAGTACGTATTGATTATTTCTTTTACAGAACTCTAGGAAGACGACTTAGTTTTACATAACGGATACAAGCGAAACGCTACCATGTACAACTTTTAAATTTTGTTCAATATTTTATTTTGCTTAGAGTGACAAAGATAATGTACCAATTCATACTGAGAAAAATGAAACAGTTAGTTATGGTTCAGATTATGACTTAGCATCAAAAGCAGGTAACAACCGTTTGTAATTTTTCTGTTAGCGTAATAAAAAGAGTTATTTTCGGATGTTGTTCGTTGAGTTTTATTTTCCATTTCGGTAAAAACTAAGCGTTAAATTGTCAAAAAAATTTTGTCTTTGTTATCTAAGACAAATCATATTCAAAATATCTTTACTCACCTACTATTGGTATCAAATTAACCATTTATGCTCAAGTTTTTTCTATCAATTAAAATTAAAATTGTGTGCTTAAAATATTAACTAGACATATTTAAAAATCTAGGTTTTTAGATATTCGTCACTTAACATGTGTATCTCTAAGGATGCAGTGAGCATAAACGGGTTAACTCGTTTATTAAAGAATGGCGATATAGAAAACGTATTGTCGTATGCATAAAGCAAGTATTTGTTGTGAAGTAAATGATATCAATATCTTGCTATCGCTATTGATGCACTAAATTTCAGAACATTATGAGCACCATGAAATTTTATCTTAAAATACGTTGCTAATCTTTATTATAAACAAGTCTGACTGCATATAACGTGAAACCTCTTGAGTCCAATCAATAATAATTCAACTTACAAAGAAACGTTTCCGCATGTCATCCTCCATTTTTAATGATATATATGGTAATTGAGAGAGGATAGTGTCCTAGTAACAAGCCTAAAAGGATTTGGGCTCATGTCTCTTTATCAATCTTTTTGCTCTGTAGAAATATTATAACTCCTCAAACATAGCGACTTAAGAACTGAAATTTCTTTTTGTACTGCTGCTGATAGTCTACTAATATTACAGAAAGTTTCAGCTTTCTAACTTTCATGGGCGAAAAGTTATGGACTTTTTCGTTTCTTCGTGAGATAAAATATCATTGTGTGAAAAAATAACTTATTATGGAAAACATGATTTTCCTTAAGAAAGGAAAAAGTCCATAACTTTCTGTGCTATTAGTGGACTATCAGCAGAATTACAGAAAAATTTTTTAGTTCTTAAGTCGCTATGTTTGAGGAGTTATAATATTTCTAGTGTAACTACGACACCTGGAGCAGGGACAACAAAACAAAAAGATTGATAACTTTTGAAAGAAGAGACATGGGCCCAAATTTTTCTAGACTTGTTACTAGGACACTATACTCTCTCAATTGTCATATATATCATTAAAAATCGAGGATGACATGCGGAAATATTCCTTCGTTAGAAATAAATTTCAGAGTAATAAACCCTCTCGACATGTATCTCTTTCAAAAACATCCCATCCCGTACATGAATAATGTTATAAGTGAATATAGCTCTTATTTTTCTGTTTGATTGTCTTCGATAATATAGGTAAACAAACATTTTCATCAAGTACCATTGATAATATTGACTATTTTAAT
>CAJNOQ010000284.1:0-57021 GCA_905250885.1 Didymodactylos carnosus | reverse complement strand
GAGTAAACGTAAAGAGTAATATGTGTAAAGAGCCGATAAATAAAATGTGTACTGCTCCATTTTTAGAGGACGTGAAAGTCAATCAATATTTAATTCAACGGGTGGACGTATAGCTATATTAGCTATACTAGGCGCATCAATGTGTAAGTTTCGTCCAGGTCATTTATTCTATTCTGTAACTGATTTACAGTGTAAAAAAATGAATGGATGTTCATTTGCTAAACTTGTAATCTAATGGCTTGTTAGGAGTGTTTAATATAGATTATATGACTCTCAATCTAACCTCATTATGTTGTTTTTTTCTCCATTCGTAGATGGTGCCTATAAGGTGTTACGCAACAATCCAGACGTCAAGGAGAATCGTGAACATGTAAAAGCTGAATTTTTAAAAAATTCACCGGATGATATACATAAACAGGTGATTCAAGAACATCGACCACACCAGTATGATCCAAACGTGAAAAAATGATTGATCAACAAACGAATGAATGACTTCAATTTGTTTTTGATTGTAACTATGACATGAAATGAGAATGAAATTCCTAATGAGATCTCCTTTTTTTTAAAACATAAACGATAAAAAACATTATCAGTTGTGTGTGTATGTAATGTCATTGTAGAAAAGATTGCACCTTCCGTTTTTTTCTTTTTACTTGTGAGTTAGACTTTAAAAAAAGACTAGTCTTACTACGCACACTTTTTTTTCTAGTTTTGTGTTTGTATTTGAATTTGTACGAATGAATAAATAGAAACCGATCCATTCTTCTCAACAGTCGATTAGAGGAAATAATTGACTAAGTTATTCGGAAAAAAGGAGTAGCCGCCGGTTGATGCTTGCATTATACTGCATCCTGTTTGACAGGTTTCTGAAATATATGTGAGAGAAGATGACCTTTATTTAAACACTATTTTATATTGATGTGACGAGCGGTACGGAACGGAGTCTGCGATTAATAATTGGTATCGACTAATATTTTCGATATGAATAATTTCAATTTAGCTTACTATTGCACAATAATTGATTTTTTATATGACTATCCTTCATAACATAATCGAAAGCTGATGTTTGCATTACCAAAGTCAGTGCAGATATAATTAAAGTATTTCGACTCCTTCGTCAACAATTCGTTTTATACGTTAGTAGAAATTTAATGCAAACCAAAGAATCAATATTTGCAAATCGTCGTTTTGTAAAATAAATGTGAACCATCCTATAAACTAGAATGCAATTGTACTACGCACTAGCTGCGATGTCGATAAATATTGCTGACACTTCGGTGTCTTATAAGAATCTTATAAGATTTTTATAAGAGGTTCGTAAAAAATTCATAAGAAGTACCAAAGATTCTTATGTTATTCTTATTTACTAGAAGGCAACTTATGAATTGGTTTTGGTAATTTCTATTATTATTAACCCTTTGGCGACGGAAAGCCCATATATAGGCAAATGTCGCAACACTGCTGTAATTCAAGAATCATAACAGCTAGTGACTTCTAATTTTGTGTGATCATAGTTCTTACCAAATGCTGATCATCCACCAAGTGTGGGTCTCTTTTACTCAATGGTTCGTGAGGTATAAGTGATTTATTTCTTTTCCGTAAAATATCAATAGCTCCTCATCTAAGAAAGATCAAAACTTTTTATTTTTACCAAAATGTAGCCACGACTCTACTCTATCTACGATATGAATTTCGTGAGTTGGCAGTTAGTAGTCTGTGAAATACAGCTATTTTACGGGTGAGGTTCGCGATTTTTTGTTGAAACTTCGAGCTCCTTTTCGAAAAAAAGTCACAACTCAGTCTAGGAGCATCATTTTTACTTCAAATTTGCATCAAAGGCTCTACAGCGTCTGTAGATTATCTAGCCAAAGTATGAAGATTAACTATTGTGTGCTTCTGAAAAGTCATTGAGAACGACCACCCACGATTGAAACATACGTAGACGAGCGAGGGTGGCGAATTAAGGGTCGCTCTTTATACTATAGGATCTGCATGCAATGTACATCATAATCATGAAAAAATAATTATAGAAACCTATGATTCCGAAAAGCGTATGAGAAACTTTTGTCAGAAAGATTACACACTCATCTCTGACCTTCGCCATTTCACTTATTTTGCGCCCTTTTCACTTCTCTTATATTTTCAAGCAAAAGTAATAACATATTTGAGATCAGCAGACAAAACTGGGTATAACAGCATACTTAACATTCGGTTTTTGAACAAACAAAATTTTATTGATAGTTTTCTCTCTAGTGGGAAGACCGGACGTATATATACGTCTCCCGTCGCCAAAGGGTTAAGTTGCTTCTATTGGCTGAAAAACTTCATAAAAATTTTTGGTGCTTCTTATGAATTTCTCACGAACCTCTTATAAAAATCTTATAAGATTCTTATAAGACACTTACGACTGCCGATAGAAAATCTTAAACAATCTTATATAAGAAACTGATAAGATTCCGATAATATAAGAATCTTGTAAGACACTGGTAGGGGACATAGACGTTTTTGGTAAGATTCTTATATAAGAATCGATGACTAGGGCCATTCTTTCGGCGAATACATAAAAGATAATAAGCAGTAAATATTATAAAGAGGCTTGTAACAATTTCACCGGAGTAATTATCGATCCTTTTTTCTTCTTATTGTGATTATTCTAAACCGTTTCAACAATCAATGAATAAACTTTTAAAATCATTTCTCTTTTCAATGAAATTCTTCGGTGTGTCTTCTATGTTTTAAAGAACTGGTAATCACTTCGTATACCTTTTATTAGATGCATGTATGTGAAAACAGAAATTCAGTAGTTAGAAGATATGTGCACAGATTCATTTCTCAATTCTGTCTACAAATAAAACAAAAATATGGCGCCGGACAACGAATAATAATTAAAAAGTTCGAAGTCCAAGGCCGATTTTTCTTCCACTTGTGGAATTCATCTCGCCAAATCTGGATGGTTATTTAAAAATAGAACGTGAAATGGTCCACATTCAGTACCCAGAGAACTATCTCCTGTTCTCAGAACATCTCTACGTTACGTAGTTCTCTAGATCGTACGACTCACTTTTTCCAAAAACGGTGGCAAAACAAGAAAAAAAAAAAATCCCTGAACAAATCCAAAATGTCTATCGACATAAAAATGATCGTACGCACTGAATTTCTCCTATTACATTGTATCAATGAAACACATCATATGATCGATATTTATGACAATGACTGTAATACAAACACAGTGATACAAGTGTTATTTACTTAAAACACTTTTAACTTTTAACTACTTTTAAAATTCAAAATTTTTATTTGATTCAATAGTAATAGCTAAAATTATCAACAAAACAGTTTATCATTGATTGTACACTAACAGTATAAAAAAAATTTTACTACAAATAAAGAGTATTTTATTTAAAAACAATTTTTAGTTTCTATCTCTCACTTCAACTATAAAATTCTAAATCGCTTTCATCTGGTGGTTGTACATGTTTTTCATTCGATAACCATCGTCTACCAGCTTCGGATGTTTCAAAAGTCTTCACTACTGATTTTGTTTTTGTTTTTGATGACGATGATTCCGTTAAATCATCATCATCGTCATCACCGTCGACAATTTTTTCAAGCCATGATTTTGATTTGGTATTTTTAATTTGTTGTACTTGTTGTTGTTGTTTTGGTTTATTATGATTATCATTGTCTTCGTCAGATGAAGATGATGATGCATGATCTCGAACAATTTTTTCTAGTATATGTATCAGTAATGGTTCGGCCTTTTCCAGTGCTTCTGATGTTTCTGATATGAGAGTACGAGCAAATGTTTTTGCAATAGTTGGAATGTCCATGACATGTCGACGTTGTAAGAACATAAAATGTTCAATCAATACATCCCACAATGTCGCAGCACTTGGATCAGTTTTGTTCAATCGCTGATGAACGATATCTTTGCTAACATCTTTGATATTTAATGATAATATTTCATCTGAAATTGGAAAAAGAACGGTATATTATGTATGTGTTTAGAAAAACAAACGTGCTTAGGGAAAATGCAGTATTATAAAATAATGAGTCGTATATTATCATACATCACAACAAGATTAATCTGCCGATAGCGCCATAAAACATCAGCAGTTTAATAGAAGCATGGATCTAATATTCTAACTGTTCCGTTATGTCCATCAGTGTATGATGTCAGACTGTCTCGAAGCGTTATTCTGAGTATTTTAATGAAGAACTTGAAATGATTCGTGAAGTGGCATATCAATTAAAAAAAAGAATGTAATATTGAGTAAACAGCAAAAATAAAGATGTGATTAGTATAGCTGTTTCATTTATTCTGTAATGTATAATGCGAATGAATAACCTTGAGACCGTGCATAAGAATTTTAACTATGCACATAAATGAAATCACGCTGAATGTCCTATAAAAAACATTCGCTGATATAATAACATTACTTCGCTTCAAAATAACTTCTCTCCTTGATGATCCTAGCTGCTCGTTGGATGATTTTTTGATTAATGTTTTATTTTTTTAATGCTTCAACTTTTTTTATAATGTTCATTTTTTTTTAATGCTTTTGGTTGAAAGACGTTGAATATACTTCTTATTCGAAATAGAAGTATGTATGCAATAATACTACAACCATTTTGAAGAACTTTTTTGAAATACTCCTATTAGCATTAGATAGTCGATGTTGTAACATCACTCTTTCACAAAATCCTTACAAATTGAAGTTATCAGTTTAGTTTGAGCTGTGGTAAGGGAGAATGGGAGGACTGTCCGAATGAAGACGCGCACAAAGGGTGGTTGCAACCACCAGAATGCGCGTAGTGATCAATAAATGCAAATGCACTAAAGTATACGTGGTGCTGTAAAGGTGAGCGGACACTAACCAGAAATGTTAGACGGATTCTTAGATGGCATTAGTGTCTGTATTGAAGATTTTCTAAAGGTCTAATTTGAAAGATTCGTTAATTTTAATTTGTAAAATTTAACAGAATGGTCGAGTAAGGAATGTTGTATATAGAACTCATCGAGAATTCATAATATTAAATCTCCGATGCTGAAACTAATTTGAAGCCATGGGTAATGTCTACTTCTATATGTGCGTTCTCAAACTTTTGACGTGTCTACACTAAACACGATTTATCAGATATAAACTCTGATTCGCTTATTGATTTACTATTTATCATAAAACTAGCCTATGTTAAAACTCGTTTGCAATAAACATCATGGACCTTTCTTAAATTTCTATCTAACGAAGAGGTGTGATTCTATATGATATAAGAGGAGCTTTTTCAATTAAAATATACCTGTAAATAGGCATTTTTGTTTTGTATAACGTCTTATTGTCGATGTCATTTGATGTAAAACTACCATTGACACTGTTGTCGGTCCATATTCTTTCAATTGTGCACGATTTTGTTCATTAGCACCATTTAAAATTTTTTTTCGCTGTGAAATGGTTGGTGTATCATGTCGATAATATTTTTTTTGATCTAGCGTATTTTGCAATTCATTTTGTATATAATCTAATGCAAATTCTAAACCAGATCGATTTAATTCCATACGTAATGAACCTTTTCGACGATGATTCGAATTTGATAATGTATCAGCTGATTCTCGTGATTGTGTCACCTGATCGCTTAATGAATCATCTTGTTGTTGTTGATTGTCTAAACTAAATTGTTTTGCCGAAGATTTGACCACCATTATATCCGGTGATAAATCAGCTAAATGATCAATTTGATCCTGAGTATCGTCGAATAGTGGCGGTTTCGTAACTGTGGGAGCCTTGTGATCAGTAGCTACAACAGTAGGAGGTGATCGAGGATCTAATGGGGATGGTGGTGAGAGTGTGCGATCAAAACCGACTTTTAGTTGATCTTCGTATCGTTTAAATAACATTGATGAATCAACATCGTATGATTGACGAACTGGAGATCGATTCGAACGATACTGAATGTCATCAGATATACCTAAATACAATGTATATACATTAATGCTAAAATTTTAGGTTAATGCCTAGCTTATTTTAGCAAGATGTACCTGATTGTCTAATATTTCCTTCATTATTTAATTTTGTTTGTTCCCGATGCTGGTCGCTACTTTTTTGCTCTTTTATTATTTTATTTTGTTGAACTTCTTGTACTAATCTATCATATGGATTATAAAATTGCTGTTGTTCTACTAATGGTTCAGTTAATGTTGTCGATGGTTTCCAATTTGGATAACTTTGTTGCAAATAATGTTGATAATCTTGTTTTAAATGAACTAATTTCTCAGCATCCTTACGCAATTGGTCTAAATGTTGTTCAGCACGATTTAAATCTTGTAATAGTGTCATATTTCGTTTTTCTGCACGTTCTGACTGTGAATTCACTTTATCAAAGTATGATTGAATTTGTTGAATTTGAAAACGTTTTAGACGTGAATCAACGGTGGACATTTGACGAAGTTTTTGGTCGAGTAAAATACGTTGTTCTTCATTTTTCAATATTTTAGCACGCAATGATGTTGTACGATTGTGATAGTCGATATTCATTCTAAGATTGGTTCTAAATAAAGCAAAAAAGCTCAATCAGTTTTTCTTATATTATAGTATGATTAAAAAGCAATGTATTTTATGTGACTGTACAATAAAATAGATCTGAAAATTAGTCACATTTTTTCTTCTAATGCAAATTTTACTCACTGTTGTTTTGCTTCGTTTTTCTAACACAAATAAGCATCAAACTTGACAATTGAAAACATGAGAAAGAAATGACGATGACGACGAGAATTTTTTTTTGAGTTCCATTCTTGAGACCATGTGTATGTGCTTTTAGAGAGT
This sequence comes from Didymodactylos carnosus, assembly GCA_905250885.1. NCBI lineage: Eukaryota > Metazoa > Rotifera > Eurotatoria > Philodinida > Philodinidae > Didymodactylos > Didymodactylos carnosus. The sequence goes on along the minus strand of CAJNOQ010000284.1, from coordinate 50,203 downwards.
TTTTTTTTTCTTCTTCAACTCCGCTATGTGAATAATGGTTCAAAAATTTATACACCTATATTAGACATTCAGAGATAAGGTAACTGGAACAAGAATGATAATAACAGAAAGAAAAGAAAAAATGTCTACTATTTCATTTTGTATTCTTCTTTTCTTCATACCTTTTGCAAAAAGAAAAAGAATTGTCAAGAGCAACATGAATATTATATTTTTCTCTTTATTATTCAACTACTACTAGCACTACTACTACAGAAAAGAGATGATATCACATTAAGATTATTTTACGGATGTTCCCTATAAACATCAGCTATATATTTTTTAAAATTTTCAAAAAACAAAACAAAAAAGGAAAAAAAAAATTTTTTTCATATATTCAGGTACGAAACATCCTTTCGCTTTGTTTGTAGTGATTTAATCGGATGTGGTACCTGGGAATCGTATACCCAAGACTGATTTCTAGAGATGTTTTTTTGTTTTCCTCAGCGCCCATACAGAAACAATCAAAATGTTGTTTTATTAAACCTAAGTTAGTTCTTATATTGTTTTTTATCGAGATATTTGTCCTATTAATATCTAATTGTTGTGACTATGAAATTATCACCCTTATTGTCAGGACATATTGTTCTCTCTCTTGCTGTCTGTTAAGATTTCAGTATGGTAAATGTTTATGCAAATTCACACAATTGTTCATCGAGTTTGATATTAGACATTTTGAAAAGAAGGAATAAAAATGTCTGCCATCATTTCTTATACAAATAATATACAAAAAAAAAAAAAAAAAAAAAATCGAAAACGCCCTATATGGCTCACCCTTTTGTTTTTTTTAATATTACCGCAAGTCAAGTATATATATAGAGAGAAAATATCGCAAAAAAAAAAATAAACTTTGTGTCATAAATGAACAGTTACGAAACATTCGAATTATATAAACACACAAGTAAGTAGTGGTCTGATTTAAAATGCGGTCAACATTATATGGAATATGAAAAAATGAAATAGCATAAGAAAATTATTGTCTCTATCAGATTTCTTCTCGATCTTCTATTAGATAGTACTCATGAACAGAATTATTATATTTAATTTTAAAAAATCTAATAACACTACAGTTAAATCTTCTTAATTTATATTTGCATAAGAATAATAACAAACGACATTTTTTTTTGACAAAATATAAAGTATAGAGAAGAAATATTAGCCGCAAAATTGATGCAAAGTTGTTTGTATGCAAAATTTTAACTAGGATTTCATACACATGTGAGTATGAAACATTTTGCTTTTAACGTGTCAACTCCATCTAAGAAAGACTTCAACAGGTATATAAATATTTTATTATGCGTACAGCTGTAGAGGATGTTACTATTTACGTGTTTAGTTTAAAATAAATTTAATATGAAAAGAAAATACTTTTAAATTTATAAATATCAAAAAAATCAAACTAAAAATCAATTGACAGATTATAGATTATTAAAAACAAAATCGTTTTCGTCTATACTCTGTTTTTTTTTTTTACTTTTTGATTATTATTTATAAAGTTACTTTTTATATAAACATGACTTTTTACTCCAATGTATTTATTTAGACCAAACTTATTAATTATATGGCTTCAGAAAAGAATTTGTTTTATTTCTCGTTGTCATTTTAAACACCTTTTTAGATAAAATATTGAAGAAATGGCTAAATTTTTACAACGTCTCTTTAGCGGTGGGTCATCAACTAATAAAAATTCATTGCATAGTTCACAAACATCATTAAATAATAGTGGAAAATTGAGACAGGGTGGTACAATTGGTGGCAGTTTAGAAAATTTAGCATCTTATCATATCAAAACAAAAGATTTAGAAAAAAATAAATTACATAAAGCATCGTGGGATGGAAATCTACATAAAGTACAACGTTTAGCAAAACCGGGTGCAATTAATATACGAGATCAAGATAAACGAGTAAGAATAATTCTTTTATTTCTCTAACATATGTATACAGTATTTTTTTTTCTTTCAGACTCCTCTTCATTTAGCCATTGTTCGTGGTCATTTGAATATTGTCAAATATTTGGTACAAGAAGATGCTCAATTACATTTGACTGATAATGAAAATCGTACACCGTTAATTAAAGCTGTATTAAGCGGTAATCAAAATCCAAAATTAAATTATGAAATTGTCAAAGAATTGATATTTGTGGGAGATGGTGGTCAATTTATCAATGCCGTTGATTTAAGTGGAAAAAATGCATTACATTATGCTATTGAACTTAATAGATTAGATTTGGTACAATTATTTACACACGATAAACGATGTGATGTTAATTTTCAAGATCGAGACTTTCAAACACCATTACATTTAGGTATGTAATGTAACCACTTTAGACTCAAAAGTGCTACAGTAACAAGATATAAAATAGTCGTAGCATATGATGTTTAATAATTCTATCGTTAATAAGTTCACTTTTAATAATAGTGTCTATATGTTGTCTTATCTCTCATTTAGCTATAAAAGTTCAAAATTTACAAATACTTAATCAATTGCTATTGGCTCATGCTGATCCAAATGTAAAAAATCGAAATGGACAAACACCGTTAATATTAGCAACATCACTGAATTATATAGACACTGTTAAAATATTATTGGAAAATAATGCTGATACACAACTTGTTGATAATCAACAAATGAATGCTGTGGACATAGCCAAGAAACATCATCATAATAGTTGTGCTCAAATAATTCTTGAGTATGATAAACAGCAAAAGGATCAAGAATCAAGAAAAAAGTCAGTACCTAGTATCCAACAACAATCAATTAGTGAACGACACGGCCTAACATTAAATCCTATGGGTAATGATAGTAGTGATGATAGTTCATCGTCAGATGAAGAAACGAAGGTAAAAACACAGAGTGTCGGTGGTGAACAGTCTGATGATAATACAATTTTGACTGGTAAGGAACAACAGAAGGGACTTGGATCTTTAATGAAAAACATTCCACTACAACAACCAAGTGTTGACAAAATACATCAAGTGAATAATGATAATAAGAATAGAATTACAAATGCAGGTTGGTATTATTTTGCATCCATATAAATATAACCATAGTTTTGTGGTGTTATTTGAGACACTCATTGCTTTACTCAACTAATTTATCTATTGTTCATGCTGAATGGATCGGTTATACACAACTTGATCGCTTGTTGTGAGTTAATTAGAAATAGATTATGATTCACCAGTTGACATTCTATATAAAAACAACGTTTGACTATTTTCCTTTAGCTAATACTGTTAAACAGTCATCGTCTACTTTTGATATCAAATCCATAACAAATCGAAACAAAGAAAGTGACGATACGTCTATAAGTGCACATTTTCCAGAAAAACCAATGGTTGCAACAAAAATGAATGATACTTACGCTGCACTAGTTGCTTCTACACCACTTAGTGATGCTATCAAAACGCGATCCTCTTCATGGTCAGATGAAGTCGACGATTCAATACATCAAGGAAGTCCTCACACGATTGTTCGTCTACAGAATAAAAAGAAAAGCGAAACTTGGGATGATGACAGTGGTACGTCATCTCCGTCTTCGTATTCAAGGGGCAAAAATAAAACGACTCATAAATCTGATCAATCAAAACCAACAAAAACCACTGTTTCAAGTTTAGCCAGTACGTTACCATTTATCCTAAATTCAGCAAGTGTATTCAAAACAGACCAGCAAAATGAGCAGATGTATGTGAGCGACGATGATGATCCGATTGAAGAAGAAGTAAGAAATAAAATCGCCTCTCCAAGACAAAATAATAATAATAATACAAACGAGAATAACTGGAATACAATGAATCAGTTAACAGCATCAACTAACGGTGTTAATTTATTCAATAAAAATATTACAGGTAAAGAATAGCATTTGATATCTGTAATCTTTGTGAAAATGTAGTGCCATTTTGCAGCCCGGATCGTCCTCTCTCTACCATACAATTTTCAACTTATTACCATTTAGACTCATCAAGCTCATTAAGACACAATTAACCCTAAGCAAGAGATTTTTTTTCATTTTTTTTCATTTTTTTGCGTTGAGATAAGAAGAAACACTCAAAAGAGGATCTTCCTATTTTGATTCTGGCTCAAAACCTCACAGATATTTTCACAAGATTTTTACATGAATGCCTAGGAAAACGTTCGGTCTATCGGCATGCTGAGTAGCAAGTTTTTGCGATAAAAAATGGCTGAAAACTATGACAAAAAGTCAATTAGTAGTGCTGTTTACCCGTTAGTATTCTAGCTAACTTTTAAATTAAGAAAAATGGAGACTTGTGATTTTTGCTTAGTCTCATTTTCTATGGAAAAATGGGCTTATATATTTTCCATCAAAATGATTTTTTTTTGATAGATTTATGGAAAGGTGGTGTTTAGCACGGAAACATGAAATAAAAAGATATTTGTTTTGTCATGAGTACGCAGTCCCGGATGTCCTATGGCAACCAAGCGAGATCATCGTCCGCTATGGCTTATCGTATACAGCAGTTGCCTGGATCTGTTTTTAAGATTTTTGTAAGTCATCGAACATTAGTTCTGTGATCTCTTGGAAGTCTGATGTCATATTTCAGCCATAGCAGACGACGATCTACTATTCTATATTACTATGACTCAATAGTTTCTTATACTCCTATTTACCGGTCGTTGTCAGGCTCTACATCTTGTAGATAAAACAACCGTTAAAGATGATAATTCATGGAATACAAACATGACTATTCCTAAAACATCGATGGATCTGAAGATGAACCTTATCGCTCACACTCCACTGCCGCAAACAACTTTGCCCGTTAAACAACATGAAACTATGTCTCCTGAAATTTCGAACAAATTAAAAAATACATTGGTTCATCATTCACCCATGTCTACAGCTGTAAGTCCAACTAAAGATATGAGTGAAAATTCATGGAGTACATCGACAGTGAGTGGTCATGCTAAATCGTCAACAGAATTAATAACAAATCTTATACAGCATACGCCAATACCCGAGAAACAACGGATGAAAAGTACTATATCATCTTCATGGGATGATTCACGACCATTCAGCGCTGATTTAAAACGAGCAATAACCACAGCAGCTCCACAAGAAGGAACCATTGAAAACCTAATCGCAACATTTAAACCAGTGAAAAACGATTTATTGAATCGAAAACAAACAAGGTCATTAAGTTCCGATGATTCAATTGAAGAACATATTTCAATAATAAAACCAAACGATGATAATAAAAGTGATGCTATATCAAGTTTAATTCAACATTCAATACATCCATCTGGTGCGAGTTCAAATCATCATCATGATATTAGTAATCTGGTTAAAATTGTTGAATATAATATTAATAAAAACCACACGACAGAGCCATTAGGAAAATTTGTTAGCGGTGTAGGCACTCAATCATCATCAGTAGCAACTACACCAATAAATCAAAAAAGGTTGGTATCGTCTAACTACGGCACAATAAAATCTCATAAAATCAAAGTATCACACGGACAGATATTTAAGAAACAATGGGTATTCGGAAACCTGTTTTTAAGCATTCAAATGAAGATAATTTTTTCACCGTAAAAAAGATCTATATTTTTGAATACTTTATTCAAATTTTTTTCATGGTAACTTGCTGCTATGAGATACAATGACTTTCTAGATGAATCACAATATTTATTATAGGACCTCATTGTCTCAACCCACTGGAAAAGCAATTGTAACAAAAATGGCTCGAGCTGATTCAACATCGTCTATTGATAGTTCAATAATAGATGATACAGTGAAAACATCAAATTACAAGATGGCGACAACAGCGCAGAATAGTACGGGGGATTTACAAAACCGAGATACCCCATTTATGTCAGCAACACCAAAAACAATGATGAAAAAACGACAACGAAGAATATCGAGAGATACAGATAATGATGAGCAAGACGATGAGGATGATTATGACGAATGTGAGTATTCGAATCAGGAGTGAAAATAAACTTTCTACTTGACATTGTTTGTTTAGTAACATGGAAAAAAACAAATAGAAATGATATCGATTATCCAGTTGGTAATGGTCACGATTTTAAGTTATTACGTCAGTATTCGAATGAAATGACGAGTTTATATCAATCACAGTCAAAACAACACATACAGCATCAAAATGGTAGTAATCATCGTATGTATGAAGTCGGTGTACGTAGTTCTTTATCTTCATCCTCATCTTCCTTTCGTCACGAAAATATGGATGGTAAACTGAATGAATTACGTGAAGATATTCGACAAATTGAAAGAAAACATGAAGATAGTTTAGAATTAAAACGACAATTAAAAGATATGGAAATAAAGAAAAATAATTTTGAAGCTATGTGGAATAAAACACAACAATTGCTAGCAGATACAGAAACAAACTTAGAACAAGAAAAACAAGCCAAATTAAAGCTAGAATGGAATACAAGAAATTTAAATAATGAACTCAAAACGATTCGCACTAAATTACAAATGGTTGAAGATGAAAAAGATTTATTACAACAACGATTTTCTACGTTAAAAGATCAAAAAGTAGAACTTGGCAAGTAGAATGAATAATGCTATTGTTGATAAAACTCAGTGAACTCGGTCATTTTGACTCGATCCCAGCAGTACCATGTAGAAACAGGGAATAGAAGAGGAGATAAAAACGAAAAGTACAAATAAGATTTTGTAAAAACCAGGTTAGAGAAGTAGTTAGCAATTGAGCGTATAGAAATAGTTATTTTGTATTTTTTTACTGTCATACTTGGATAATCACACATAATCAGATCGTAATCAAAATTTAAAGAAAAGGTGTTCATAGGTGTTCTTTTTCTTTTTTAAGAAGACAAATACGATCTTATAAAAATTCAACAGCAATCAAATTCGACACATATATCTCATGGTCTCTCCAATATAACTACAAATGGTATTCTACGTGAAGAAGATATTGAAAAAATAAAATCTCGTCACCGTGAAGAAATGAAATTATTATCTTTGGAAAATGAAGATTTACATCAACGAACAAGACAATTGCAATCTGATTTACAACTACATAAAGAATCTTTGGATGTCACCGTTCGATATAAAATTGATTTAGAAAAAGCATGTGAAGAAAAAACCTATTTACAACACGAAATTCATCGTTTAAAATTGGAAAAAGATTTAATTGAACAAGAAAAAGTAGAATATAAAACAAAATATGATAGTTTGCAAGATGAAATGCGTCTTTTATTGTTTGATCGATCAAAAATTGAACAAAAACTAACCGCAGAGTTACAAGAACAAACAAAACAACGGAATAGGAGTTTAGAAGATATAAGAAAATATAAACAGCAAATTGAACAGTTAAATATCAAATTAGGTATGTGCATAAACAATGAAAGTTAGACTGTTCATCAACGCGTTATGGTCGTTTTATTTTCAGTTGATCTACTTACCATTACAATTAGATTTTGAGCAAACTCCATTTGTTTTGACTAACGGCTTTCTGTTTCTGGAAATTCGTAACAATGATATTTCGTGGACTAGGGTGTAATCAATCTATCACAAAAGTTTTAACCCCATCCTATAACAGTTTTTCATGATCTTAACCTATTCTATCCTATAAACTTTGTATCCCACCGTACGCTATCCTATTAGAGACAGAGTAGGATCACTCTGCATATCTTTACTGCTCACTATTAAACCCAACTTTTTTCTTACATCAACATGTCCTAAAAATTTCGTTATAGGTTTAAAAGATAGATAATTTCATTACCTACATACAACATGATTTATTTGTTTTTATAATACGAGTAGAATTAAAAGCTGCGATTTTAAAACGTACACCAGCAGACTTTTCTTTTTTTCTCTTGCGTAACAGATATTTAACTTTTGCTCAAAATCAATTCCAACTACGACGAAAAATTTTTCACTCTATAATCCTGCATTGTTTGATGTATTTTATAGGTTTTTGTCGGTCGATTTTGAAATGAACTATGAGAAAAACACTGATTTCTCTAAGCTTTGCAACATTTCACTATCACCCTACCTAATAAATGGCTCCACCCTACAAAATAGAATGACCATGAGTATTTTTTCATTAACTCGAGAACGAAAAAAGCTACATAGATCAGATTTTCATCATTTTGAAGCCGAGATTGTGACGCATCTTTATAAAGCAGAAAAAAAATCGAAAATCTTTTTTGAAAGTAGAGTAGAGAAAATTCATAGAGAGACCTTTCGTCTTTTTAGACAGATAGCCCGCAGTATTCTCTCTAAAATGGGAGTAAAGCGAGACCTCAATTTTCAACGGTTCGGATGTGGTATCGGATTTCGCATGAGCCCCAGGGCTAGTACCCGATGACTTGGAGTAGCTATGTTAAGATATTATGTTTATTATGTTTATAAACCTGGTCAAAATCAAGTTTTACGAACATTAGGATTTTCTGGTTGTTGTCACCTAATGCTAGAAAGCTCACAACTCGTTCAGAAAACATAAGAACGAATTGAACACTTCAGCATAGAATAATTTTGTCCGTTGAACGGGTTTATACTACCAAACAATTGAAAGAACCATATTTTCGTTCAAAGGGCTTCTAGAAAACCCTTTTGGAAATCATAGAGTTTTCTAAACTTTTTGTTTGTAGATTTCTTATAAATAGCATATAAATAGACTGAATACAGTGTATTTTGAAGTGTTCAATTCGTTCTTATGTTTTCTGAACGAGCTGTGAGCTTTCTAGCATTAGGTGACAACAACCAGAAAATCCTAATGTTCGTAAAACTTGATTTTTATCAGGTTTCTAAATCTTTTTCAGAAATAATCATTGCTACCAGATTGAGCGTGGTAGGTTACGTATGTTTCACGTCCTTTTCAGGCTACTCCAAGTCATCGGGTACTAGCCCTGGGGCTCATGCGAAATCCGATACCACATCCGAACCGTTGAAAATTGAGGTCTCGCTTTACTCCCATTTTAGAGAGAATATTGCGGGCTATCTATCTATGTAAAAAAGTCGAAGTGAGATATCCTGACCTCTAAAGATTGGTTAAGAAAAACTGAATACAGAAGTGAACAGTTCTTTATGGACTATCCGTTGTTTTTAAGGTGATTGTGAAGCAAAAATGTTAAGTTTACAATATCAAAATGAAGCATTAACGAAATCAAAAGAATTGGAGGTGAAAAATGAATTTCAAGCATTAACTAAACGCTTAAATACAATTGAAAATGATAAAATAACTGCTGAAAACCAATATCAAAATGAAAATATGCTTTTAACAGGATTAACTTATCAACAACAAAAACAATCAAACGATACTTACACCGATAGGACGAAACATCTAAAAAAAGATCATCATAGACGTAGTCAACATTCAAAGTAAGGAACGATGTTCGAGACTTCCACTCATGACCTGATCAATCTATCCCTATTTTTAGCGGATCAATTTGTTTCCAGTGTGATGCCCTGCAACGAAATTATGAACTTGAACTTCAATATCGTCTGTCCATTGAAAAAGATAATGAGCGTTTGCGTGAAGCGTTTCATAAACAACAACAACATTCTGTTCCATCATCAATTGTAACTACTACCCAAGCAAAACAGGATAATGTTTATTTGACAACGACTGAAAATTCAAAATCAATACATGGTGAAACAGAACGTGCCAAATATGACTTAGATCGTATACAAGATATTAATTTATTAATTGATAACTACGATCGAAAACGTGCTACACACACATTACATCAGCCAATTGATACAACTCGAAAATTTTACGATCAAAAAGGTCGACAACGACAATTAACTATTGAAAAATTAACAAACGATTCATCAAGGCCACGTACACCGTCCTCATTTCCAGTCGGCTCACATTTAAATGGTGGAGGAGATTATGAATACCATCATCACTTACATTCACATGATTCGCACGAAAATAGTCGACCGTCAAGTCAGTGTTCTTGTACAAATAGTGAACTATTGAAAGAACGTTTAGAGACAGCTATCGATACAAGCCTTGCTGATGAACGAATGCAAGCGATTAAACAATTACCGTTACGTTCAACAACAACGAATACAACGATGACAAATGGAATAGGAAACATATTGACGTTATCGGCAGACGATTCTAGAAATAATGGAAGTAGCAGCACGGTTGTAGAGTTATTAAGAAAAAGATATTACATTTAACATTTCTGTTCACACTTGGAGACAGTGATTCATAATGAAGAAAACATATTCCATTTTTCGCTTCTGTTCATTTCAGAAGATCTAACAAAAATTTGAAATATAAAGAAAAACTCCCATTTCTTAAATCATGCTATAGTAAAATAATCGTTTTAGTAATGTTTTCCCCTCTTTTATCGAAAAGGTAGCAGACTCTGATGCCATATATACAAATATCTGTTATTATCATGTTTAGAAACAACTGATGTTTACAGTCCAATATTGATTTTGTGTTTTAAAGTGCTAGTTATAATGGATTAATTCCAGCTTGTATTCTGGAAGAATAGAACCAAATATCAAACAAAATATGAGCTTTTTTCTTGTTCTTTTTGTCTTTCATGTGAAATGTATTTACTATTTTGAGTAATTGAATGTTCATTATAACAGTCATTCTGTTTTTTTCAAATACTTGATAGTCTCAATTTCATGTACATAAAATTTCTACTTTTATTTTTTTTTCCATAGTGTGTGTGTGTGTGTGTGCGTGTTAAACAAATAATAATAAAAATAAATTGATATTAACTTTTGTATGTTATAGATAGCAGTCTGTCTGACTTACCTAAACAAATAACTATTGAACAGATATGCGTAGAAAAACATAGAGTGTTCTCGCTGCCTGTAAACGTCTGTAAAAGACAGTTTATCTCTTAAAGTCACTATAAACTCATCAATAATTGCAGTCTGATGTGATCTAGATATTGTAATAAAAGGATCTTGTACTCACATAAATGAAACTGTTAAAAAATGCAAAAGTGATGATGTGTTTAGTGTGAGAAGCAGTCAGTAACTGCCTAGTGAGAAGATCAATTAATGATACAGTTGTAGCTCACTCCGTAAAACGAAAATATGTGAGACCGATTAAATACTAGATAGAATGGAGAGCACTGGTAGCATTACATACTGCTGTATTAGTCTGATCTCATTATTATATTATTTACTGTTCCATAAACGTTTTATTATCCAGTTGTGGTAATATTCGTCATGTTTTTCATACAATATTCACATTAAATTCATCAATGTCTACTCGTGCATTGTATATTTATGGTATCTAGTTGAAAATCAGTCAACTTTTCATGAAAAGTTTTGTGTGAAAATTTCACGGTGTTGGAGTCATACAATTGCAACATCAAACGAATAATCTCTACTCATGACCACGTGTTTGATGTTGCAACTCTATGTCTTCGGCTGTAAATCTCCTTTGTTTACCCCAAGATATTGTGAAACTCCAATTTACGGTCTTAAACGCGTGAAATGTCAAGATAATGTTTGAAAATGTTTTTGCTATTTTCTCGCCTCGTCAGTCAGTCATCCGTTTCTGTCTTATATCAAAACTATTCGTGTTATTTTTTGATATCGTATGTTCGTTCGCTTTCTCGAAGTGAGAAAATTACCATCTGTTTGAGAATATTAAAAAGAACAACAGCAATTTAGTTATAATACACGATTGAAGAACGTGTTGCTCTCAAATTCCGGCATAAAAATGTACAATCTGATTTGTTTGGCTTGTTTTATTGTTATTACAACAACAGTAAGATATTGTTCTCATGAAGACATATTCGTTCAGCTGTTGTTCGGATTCAATTGTTCTAGGTCTCTACATTGCCAGATACCATTGACAATTTAGAATATGACTTAGCTATGTTACCCGATGAATATAAACATTTGACTAAAAATTTAATTTTCACAAGAGATGCTGCTTCAGAGTAAATTAGAGCGAATATTCTTACTGTTTTTGATCATATTTTGGGAATTTTTCTAGTGAAAAAGCGTATTGTTGTAAAAATTGGCAAATGATCAATAACGATGAAATTCATACAAAAGTGCAAGCTGTACACACTCCAACTGCTCATGTTGTGACAATTGGTTATCAAGACTGTAACGGCGTGTTAAATCCAACAAGTATGAATCACCGTTTATTCACAATAAAATATATCTAAACTTATTTTACGTAGTGCCAACGGTACCTCCCCCACCCCGTACACCTCGTTCAACATCACCTTCTCCACCCCGTTCAACAACAAATAGGCCGGGTCGATCAACCACACAATGCATGTTCACTGCCGTCAACAAAACAGAATATTTGTAAGTTAACCACATTTAATCAGCACTTAGATATTGAGATGCTCACTTGCCCACTTGGTCAGCATTTTAAAAGAAAATTTTTCTTTGTCTACCGAAATTTTCTAAATATTATATTAGTTATAAAAGTTCCGAAAGACATCTCTGTGAATAGGTCGAACGTTATTAACATTGTTGTTCAGTTTGTTTAATTTGTAACGAGAGCAGTCAATCATTCTCTCTTTCAATAGTTAGAACAAAAGACCTAAAAATTTCAAACTTTTTCATTATGTTTTAGTTTGGCCACAAAATATTCAATCATCACATATTTAGTTCCAAATTCTCATAAATATTGTGCACCAGAAGATTATGGTTGTTGTCCAACATATGTTTTATTGAACGATAACTGTATCCGTAAGTAATTTTTGATAACAATAAATTTTTTAATTATTATTTTATTTTCATACGTATATTTTTAGCTGAATCAGAGGTTGCTGGTCTTGAATTTTTAATACAACTTGGATTGATTGGCGTTGGAAAAAAATAACATCAATCTAAGGTTGTTTGCTCAAACGTTTATTTTCTATTCAGATCATGAAAGAAATGAAATGGAATGAAGTAATCAAACTTCATCTAATTAAACTGATTAAAATAAAAGTTTATACATATCTGTAAGTGGTTGTGTTCAAAAGTAAGAGGAAGCTTTGATTTATACAAAAAAAGCTATAATTTTCTTCTATTTATGGTATAGATTTAATGTGTTGACTAATAATGGTGACTGGAAGTCAATTATTTGACGATTATTTCTGACATTCGAAGTTTCTTTCATAAGAAATTCATAACTCAGCCTAAAGGCTATTAATTCTGCTCAAAAATATATGGAAAGTAGAAAAGACACTAACGAGGGAAGGTCTTCAGATACCAAACTCCGCTTTTAATGATATTATACCAGTTAATAGAGGAAAGTGAGCTGATAAAAACCCTAAAAAAAGGTTTGGGTTCAAATTACTTCTTTTAAAAGTTATGAATTTTTTTTGTTCTAAAAGAACACTGTCTGCAGTATATTTTTCCAAACCGCACAATTTTTAGTGATAACATTTCTTTTTTATTAAAATGTGATATTGCGTGCATTTTTTCCTGTTGAAAACTTTCTGTTACGGGAAGAAAACAAACAAGATAATTAGCTTTGTTTTTTAGCTTGCTTTTAGCAGATTATTAGCACAAATACAGAAGAAAATTTCAGCTCTTAATTCTTTGTTTTGACTGGGTTACAGAACTTTTACTGCTACTGGCACACAGTGTTCTTTTAGAGCAAAAAAAAATTCATAACTTTTAAAAGAAGTAATTTGAACCCAAACCTTTTTTTAGGGTTTTTATCAGCACATTTTCCTCTATTAACTGGCATAATATCATTAAAAGCGGAGTTTGGTATCTGAAGGCCCCCTCTCGTAAGTAACAAAAATGGATAAGGATGAAATCTTCTTGACAATGTGTCAACCACCGTAGTTTTCATCATTGATTTCATGAATATTATTTTTTATGAAAAAAATTTCGAATGTCAGAAATAATCGTCAAATAATTGATTTCAAGTCACCATTATTAGTCAACATATTAAATCTATACCATAAATAGAAGAAAATTATGGCTAAACGTTGTTATCTAGAAAAACTCTTCATCAAACTTGGATCAAAAGTTATTAACATTTTACAGGTAATAATGAAATAGTTATATATCACGAACTATCCGGATGAGATAATCATCATATGAATAAGTGTACATCAGCAAAAGATTTGAAATCATCAGTTGTCACGATTCGAGAGATACAGTGGACAAAGATACTTTTGATTATTAATGATATATCAGATCTATCTTTCAAAAAATCTCTCTTATAAATAACGGTCTATATATATTTGCATGACAATATATTCAATAATCTTCCGATTAGTTATCATTTTTTTAATCTCATATCAAAATATAACTTAATACATTATATAACAAACAAACTATAACGCAGGAAAAATAAACACGTATACACACACACACATATATATTGAGCAGCACCATAAAATGAAAAAAAAAATTTAATTTCTTTACCATAGCTATGCGAGCGAGAAAAAACGAAAAAAACAACTAGTTTTGACATGTTAAAATTTCTTAAAAGTATATCGTAGAGTATATTGTAGAGAAATTGTGAAACTCATACATAAATTTTAAGATTAATTTACTAGTTGAACATATTGACTCAAATAAAATTTTTTGAATTGCTTTTTTAAAACAAAAAACACAATAACAAAAAGTGACTGTAACAGTTTTGTAAAACATTTGCATTTTATTCACTACGCTTAACATAAATTTTCTGACCCCTTTGACTAGAAACCATTACAAACAATTTTGAAAAAAACAAAACACTCACTTTATATATGGAAAAAAAGTAAATGTAAACTTGCATGATTCTCATTTCATTAGATATTGTAAATAATGCAGTTAAATCTGACAGCGAGGATATGTATGTTGGAGGACGAAACGAAATGCAGTAATAATCCATAGATAAGTAAATAATGTTTATAATAAATGTTTAATTTTATCTTGTAAAATATTTTTTACTTCTGTTATTTTATTTAATGGTTTTCGAGTAATTAGTTGTTTGGTCGTTATTGTTGATAATGTTTTATTTAAACTTTGATGATATGCTAAACAATAACAATAACTTTTTAATTCATATCGATCTTGGATACATGCTGAAGATTTTCTATAAAGATTAATTCTCGACATATCTGAATGAAGTTGTATGAATTTATTTAATGGATCATACAAAAGATTCGATTCAAATATAGCCATTGATGGTTGTGTTTCGAACAAAACCGTATACAAATGAGTAAAATTACCCAATGTAACATTGTTACGATAATGTTTTATTTTTGGTAAAATTTCAACATCAGCTCGAATAATTGATTTTAATTCTAATTTCATACATAAGTGTTTATGATTTTTTAATTTTTGATCATTTATATATGAAACACTATAAAGTGCAACTTGTTTAACAATAGGTGTTTCAATATCTATTGGATTTGAACGTGAACATGGACAAAATTTTTCTGGAATACCCGCTGTTGTACAATCACGATTTGGAATTGGATGAAATAAACTAATACCGGATGTTGTTGATTTCCACTCTACTTCGAGTGGATGAAATATAGACGGTTTTTCAATCATATTTAAAATATTAACCAATGTTTCATAAACATCCCACCAAGATGTTAAAACTAAAGAAAATAAAAATTATTTAAAAATTAACTTCAATCAATTTTAGACTGCTGTCAATTTCATTCATTTCAGTTTCTTTGAGAAAAAAATGTATATAAAATTGTTTTAGTTAATCTCAAATGATGCCAATATTGTTCAAACTAGCATTTTGAAAGTCAATCGCACACTTATAAATGCACTTCAAACAGAATGAGTGTCTCGCGCAGACACGTAAATGTCCTCAAAAAGTCAACGACCTCAAGTGTCTAGATATCTTGAAATGGAGTTCTATTCATTTTTTTTAAATATTCTTTTACATTAAAATCAAGTTGTACACATTTCCTATACTGATAACTACCAACATACTTTGAAAATATCATAATATTTAAGTAAAAAATATATATATAATAAAAAAAATATCAAAGTTTTTGTACGACAATAGTGGATGGCATGATAGTAGACAATTTAAGGATATAAAATACACAGAAAAAAATATTTTTTTTAAATTTTTCTTTTAAACACTCATTTTATTAATCGTACGTCTGAACTATAGAAATGTTTTAATTAGTTGGAAAATATCTAGTTTATTGAGATTAGTAAGTGCATAAAACAGACTATAACTTTTCCAAGGAAAGATAAAATTCAACATTGCACAAAAATTATTATTCTAAATGTATTACTGTTGAACAGCCAATAAAAATGGGATTTAATTGAATTTAAGAATCGATAAGATGTTTTCTTTAACTTCTATAAGAAAATATCCAAATACAGTTTAATTCGATACACGCTGATAAACTATAGCCAATTCGTATCTATCGATCTAATAATACTTATTTATTATCGTTATATCAATAAATAAACAGATTTGAGAATGGATGCATTATACATGTATTTACCAACATATGTAGGTCACATGGAGAAAAAAAATGTATTGAATAAATGCGAAAAGATCAACTTTTAACTAATTTCACTTCTAAAAGCTGATATTTATTAGATGTGTTATACGTGTGAAAAAAAACATACGGTTTAGATTTTATATTATTAACAGATGCGCTTCTAAAGATATGTACGCTTGTTAAACCAATTTGTCATGGATTTTTCTCGATCGCATTGGCATTCTCCCGAGTTTACATGCACATACGCCGATATTTCTAAGATTTTATTTAAACATTTAGATTTTTTTAGAAGTCAAGATACGAAACAGAACATTTGGAACAAAATAAAGCATTTTGAATTTTTTAGCCATTACCAGTTGACAATGTCAACGTCAGTATACTTAGAAAAAATGCAGAGTATTGGTTTTTTTTTAGAAAGAACAACGTCTGCATTAGAAAGAATTTTACGATTAAGAATATATCCGTGACGAATAGCATATCCCTGTACCAAAACTAACTTTTGCTGTATTTCTATAATGATTAAGATTAAAAATAATCTCAAATTTAACAAATACCAATCATTTTTTATGCAGAGTTTATAGAAATAAATAAAGTGTCAAAGATGAATTATTTAAAAGTCTTATATTCATGCGATGTTTACTATGAGAAAAACGGACTAATTTGACTTATTTTAGCTAGTTTCTCAGACATCAGTAATAACACTAAACAAAATCTAACTTTAATAACCATTACCTTTTCTATTGTTGATAAGATTTTCAATTGCTTTTGGAAATTTTTGTTTAAACCAGTCGGGTAATAACATGGAGAAAAATGGTAATTTAGCCTCAAAACTTCCCATTTGTGTTAAACGTACTGGATGTTGACGATGTCCATGATCACCACATAATATGAAAATTGTATTACTCAATAGACCTTTATCAAAGAAATTTTCAAAATATGTTTTCAGATCACTATCAATCCAAAATAGACGTTCCATATAATCATGTGACATTTCATTTAGTTTTAATATTCCAAATTTTGGTTGATCTGTACTTGAATGAACTTCAAGAAATTGTTTTAACCAGTCTAATGATAATCGATGTAATAAATTATTTAGATAACATGGTTTCGGATTGGAATTACCCCAAAATTTATTATAGGATAAACTGTCATAGATACTTAACCAAAATGGTCTTAAATAATAATCTGTGGGTTGTTCATGAAATCCATTTTTTAAATTATAAAATGCACTTTCTTTCCATTCTTCACTGAAAAACGTCGTGTAATTAAACTTTTTGGAAAAGTTTTTTATTATAAATGAATGATTATCATACGGTCCTGGATAATGAACAGTTTTTTTTATCGTTACTTTTTTTTTACCTTGTCCTTTTGTTTCTTGTATTTCAAATGTATAACGCGAATCATTGACATTCGGTATCAATAAATCTTTAGCATATTTACCAAAAAATAGGGGCACAATATTATCAAACGTTCCATCACCGACAACTGAATGACGATTAAATGAATAAAGACCTTTTTTTTCTAAATAGGCGAGTGTTTGTGGTAGAGCACGACGTGCTTGTAAGTCACTAACAGCATCAAGAATGATAAACAAAATACTTGGTGGCATTATTTTGGTTTGAATGGGATTTTCCCACCAAGTTTGAGTAGTAGGACGAATCCATTCTTCGTAGGAAAATGGACGTTTCTTAAGTCTCATTAATGTATGAACATATTCTTGAACCGGTTTATCGGATTGAATTACGGGTTTTCGACCTTTCATTGTGGTTGTTGATATAGTGCGAATTGTCGTTGATTGTCGATCTTTTGTACAATTCTGACCACTAAAAAGATACATATATAATATTAAAAAGAAGTTTAGATAGGGATGAAGATAGATTTGAATATGCTTGAGTTTGTTCATGAACAATAATCTATTGCATTTGAAACATGAAGTAGATGTTAATTTATATAAAAATAGGCAAACAGTACTTATCGTCTTTGACATTAAACAAGCGTTTGATTGCGTGTGGTCTAATGGGTTATTGTACAAGTTGAAAAGATAAATGTGCCCGAATACTTATGGATTTGGATTTAGATTTGTCAATTTTTATCTGATCGAAAAGCATTAACTGAATACAAATGCACAATATCAACAACATTTAAATTCAACAAGTATATCGAAAGGCTTCGACACAACTAGGTGTGTTAAATGGTTTATCAAAAAAAGTCAGATGATAACTCAGAACGAGCATTATAGACAGTATATAAAAGCATCGTACGTTCGATATTACTAGACGCATCACCAATATTTTTGAGTGTATATCAGAACAATTTTACAGCTCAAGTACGTATGTACACCAACAGCTTTAACAAGAAACTATTTTTAATTATTGCAAAGCAAACAACAAACTATTTAAACAGGTGCATAACTCAAGGAAATACACGAATAATGCAAGTATTTGCGGAAACAAAACTATACAAAAAGATGCCATTAAATTACCCCCAACAGTATGCTGCCCATCATTGGATAACAATTGAAAAAAACAGGAAAAAAGCCAGTAAAATATTCATTACAATCTGTTGTCTTTGTGCACAAATTTAAGGCAAAACACGTTGGTCAACAGTATATTACCAGTTTATTGTTTTAATAAACGCTTCTCTCTATAAAAGCAGTTTTATATGATTGTGAGAAAATGTAGAGAAAAAAATACTGTTCAGGAGACGTTCAGAATGGTAAACACATGAAACATAAATTATTGAAATATCAATAGCGAATATAAACATTGAGAATTGAAAATAATTGATTGATTACATTTGATCTCGTTAGAGATGTATAAACCACCTATACCCGACTCTCGAGTTGGGTATAGATATCATTTTATTTTTGTCTTACTTACAAGTATACATATTGTACAGCAGCAAGACATATGTAAATGATGAGTGCACATGTAACTTAAACTACTGTTGACAGGTAGGGATCGGGTGTACGCTCGAAATGCTATATTCGTACCTACCGCTAAACAGAAAGATATGCATGACAAATTTGCGTCTAAAATGTCCCATCCCATTTCCAAAGTGGACGGATACAGATAAATGTCTCAACTTCGATATCTGCCAGGAGCGATAATCTACTAATACAAGCATGTCTAACGAGGTGAAAAAACCATATATTATAATAGTCTTCAACGAACTCGAAACCCAGTAGCTTTCTATCTATACAGTATCGAAACTAACCGAAGGCTCTTTTATCTGAGTAAAGAACTTTACCCTCATTAAACTGCTCTTAGTTCAATAAGTATTAGTAAACTTTCATTCTAAAAGAGGTGGTTATATGTCTTCATGCTGCAAATACTTAATCTCTCCCTACCAGAAAATGTTTCCATCGAATAGAATCGTTGGATTATCATAACATCTTGTTAGAACATAATCAGCATCTTGAATTTCATCTGTTATTCCATTCTGAATTAATATTGGTTGTTTGCTCAATGTATAGGTATAATCTCGAAAGTATTTTTCATCAGGATTACGACCAATTGCATAATAGACACAATGTGTTATTTTACCTTTGTATAATGTTTGATTTACAGTCTGATTTATTTTCAATTGGGTATAATTAATAACATCGATAAGTTGCTTTTTATCGGTGGGACACCGATAAACGGGTGGAATATGAATTAATTTCCCAATAGTTGGATCCCATGGTTTGAACTGTGGTATTGTACATGATGAAGATTCAACATTGTCCTTTTTGGATTTTGATTCATGCGAGATTAAACGGTGATAAACAAAAATAAAAAAAAAAATATTTACTATAACAAGAATATGTAGAGTATATAAACAATGCCGAAACCATCGACCAGTCATCGTTGAACAGTCACAAGTACAATCGTCCTGATAATAAGACATCACATTATCTCTATTAAAAAAAATGAATAGAACACTGTTTCACATCTAAAATAAATAAATAAAAAAATATTTTAATGCTGTATTTCTACAAATATGATAATCAAATTTTTAGACGGTACCAAAATTTTATAAAAAAGCATTTTCTCAGAGAAAATGTATTCAAAACGGCTAAAAACTAGATTTAATAGTTTTTATTTATAAGAGAAATTATTTGAAAGAATGATGGGTTACCTACGATTTGGTACCAGAAAAATTTCTTCAATATGCATTTGTCCACGGTAACCGTGATACACGTCTACAGTGAGCAATGCATATACCTTAATATATCATCCGTTAGTCAATGTATACCTATGAATGTTTTAGTACAATTTGTTCAAGGCCATGATCCTTGAGAAAATGTACGACAGTATCCCCTAAAAAAAGAAAAAAAAAAAGTCATACCGTTCTTATTTGTACTAGGTTAGACGTGATAAGACGATCCACCAATTCATTATTACACAACAGAGATATACACATTAGTTATTTTCCACCTTTTTGCTATTTCTTGTCAGACATACACAACACACCTCCTACTCAACAGAAGAACACATAATAATAATATTTGTTAAAAAAAGGTAAACGATAGATAGTGTACAAAATACAATGATTTTTTTGTCTTGGTATAAACTAATACATCATATACATCATCAAAAGATATGGTTGTCTGTCTTTTTACTTTAAATAGAAAATTTCTTCTTTTTCTTCTTCTTTCCTACTTTTCTAAATAATAAATTAATAAAAGTATTCTTTATTAATATATATTTTGTTAGTAAATAAAAGAAATAAAAACTGTCAAAACAAGAAATCAATAATGTTAGTTATATTTGTAGCAATTATCAGTTGTAGACTAATATATTGAATGAATGAAAGCAAAGTTTTTGTAACAGTTTTTTTTTGCTTTATACTTATGATATCAAAGTGTGGGCGTTACAACATTTTCACAGAAGAACATCAGTACACTGGGAAAAAAAATTTTTGAAAGATTTTAGCATTCACTTATCGAAATTCTTTTTTACGGAATTCTTTCTCATAAATTCTGAAAGAACGCTTTTTCGTCAAATTATAATTTTCAAATAATATTTTTTAAATCTGTGAAATCCTTCGAAATTTCCAATGTATTGAATGATATGAATGGAAGCACTTTTTTCATTCATATTCACGGCACTAGGATGTGCTGAAAATTCAAAAATTCAGCAGACTTTTATTTTTGCATTTTTTACACATGGTTGGATGGAGCACGTTGAGCTGATTCAGAAAATATATATTTTTATATTTGAAAAAGTTATTTGCATGCTGAAAAATGAAAAATAGTCAACGGATCTAAATGTTGACAAACGGATCAAGCTCAAAAAGATAAAATTTTTTTCGTTTTTCTCTTTCGATCCCAGCCTCGATCACAAACATCAGATTCATACTCAGTTTTTAATGTTGAATTTGAAAAAATTCGTTCAAAATGTTAGAAAAACAAAAAAAAGAAAAAACTTTTTTGAATTTTTTTGAAACCGAAATGGTTTTTGGAAAATCTCGATCTTTCAACTATTTTAAAAAACTCAGCTAACTACAAATTAATGATTAATGTATTACAAAAAAAATTTTGGTTCAGTAATTTTCCATCGTACTGTACGTAATTGTAATAGAAAATTTTCTTTCTTTTCTCTCATACACAGAAAAGTGTCCTCGTCAAAATGAGACGTGTTGCAAATCAGTGAACCATTTCTTCGTGAAGTTACAATCGATTCAATGAATCTCTCAAAGACGCTTTACTAACTGCACACAGTGGATAAGCAAGCAGACATTTGGTGAAAAATGAAAATCGACTTTTTGATAACTCAAATGGTGAACAATATACTTCAAGACATGCTCTATCCAATGGCATAAAAGATTTTATTACAAAGTTTCGATGCGTCAGAAAATAGCTAATCAAGAATTAGCCTGAAAATAGTAGTATCGACAAGAAAAGTAAAATTTCATAACAGTCATTGAACTTATAACCAAAAACGACATGTACTCTACATCTGTATGATGACGGCTACAGATTCGTAAAAAAACTTTAGTTTGCATTTATAATAGCTGAGATAATAAACGAAAGTTTTTTCGCAAGTGATTTTCCGAACAGCTACGTTTAGCAAAGTGAACACACGCAGGTTAGTGCAACCCCAAAAACGTTCAAACTTTTAAAGAATATCAATCTAGATGTCCTCCATCTGTGGTGAATGCATAAACATGCATAAATGCTCCCGGACCGTACATCAAATTTTCCAAAAACTCTTCGCTTTCTACGTATTTTCCATTTTTCTTGGTTCAGAAACATCTTTTCCGACAAAAGCGACATATTTGGAATTAGCGCATCGAATGATACGCCATTTGTATGTTTTTACGCGCAAAAAATGGTTCGATTTAATGAAATCACAGATTTGCAGCATTCATAGCAATTTTGTCTAGGAAGTAGGGTTCTTGATTTAGAAGCAGTTTGAAAGCCTATCAAAATTATTTTCATAGGTTTTCGTATGTGCTCTTTCCAGTGGTGTGATTCACAAAGTTCAAAAACGCTTTTAGTCTAGTTTTCTCCGGAAAACCGGGTCTCCGGAAAACCGTAATAAAAACATCTTTGAAATTGTAAAGCACACCATTGGAAAGAGCGGTTAAAGACTTTTATATCACTTTTATGGCACATGTCTACGCGAAGTTAAATATTTATGAATTTATGCTAAAAAAACTTTAGCATCGACAACAATAATACGAATAATAGAAATTTCACCAAAAGAACGTTTAGCCAATAATCCTAGACGAAATAATAATCAGAATCAGAATATCAACGAAATAATACTGGAAACAATTCGGTTGGAAATTATTTTGGTTTTATTTAGTTTTTCACGCTGATTCCGAATATATATAGATTGTTTGGAGAAAAGCCTTTTTTTAATGAGAAAAGGAGCATTTTATCTGAAAAATCGAGAGTTTTTGAAAATCTCCCTATAGGACCAGATACATTTCCGCGTTTAACCGCTTTTTAGCGATTTCAGAAAAGCTACTGATAAAATAATCACACAAATAGAGTCCTCTCCAGTATGCCAATGGTATGGGCAAATCGACCGAGCGCTCTGTCCTCTGTGAAAGATAGTTTGTTTACTCCAGTGACGATGGGGTAAAGGAGGGAGGTTGAACAACTTGAAAAATCCTACTTTTTTTTCACTTTTATGACGTTGTTGAGTGGACAAAAGCGAAATCTATTTCATTTTATTCGACTCATATGAAAAAGAAGGGCTTAACACATGAAAATTATTTTAAAGCAACATCAACATTTTTGACACACATTTAAAAAAACGCCTGTTTTTCATTAAGTAATAAAATAACCATTGAAGACATTAAATCCATGGTAGATGTTATTTCAGCTTCTTATATGATAAGGTTTACAAAGAACTTATTCACGATGTTCGCCATTCCCCGCCATCCCTCAATGGGGCTTCAGGGTCCATCTTGTGCCTTACCGCCTCTTATTCGCCAAGCAGTCATGAAATTTTCGAAACGCGGCTAATTAAGAAGTAGACATTTTTGTCGATATAAAGTACACAACAAACCTCTGAAATCTATATTGTCTGTAAGTAGAGAAAAATTTGTTTTAAAAAATTTAATTTTTTCGATTTTTCCAACATTATCCATTTTGTAAGGATCATATTTCGGAGACGAAGTGATGAAACGAAGTATTCTTTTTACCTATAAATAGTTCATAAAGTCTACTACAAAAACTGCTTTTAAAGTCTTTGAATTCCATGCTTCCTTAATTTTTTGCAATCGATCTACAAATGATCACTCGAGTAACCAAGGGTTAAAGAATTCTCTCCTTTGCTAATCCGTAGAACGATAATTTCCATATTTTTTTAACATTCGAACATAATAAAAAACAGATCGCTTTTTCTAACTCATTTCTAACTCTTAATTTAAAAAAAAATTTTTTATTATAACTAAATAGTATTTTTTACCTATTCTAAATATCATCCATGTCCAAATTGCAGAAATGATATTTGTTTCATGATTATGACTGTGACTATCGTAGATTAAAAAAAATAATTTACTATTATTAGAATATAAATAGATCTGATTATTTAAATCATATCTGATTAAATATTAATTTTGTTCATTTCTCTTTCTCTATCCATGCTGAAAATACATTAAATAAAATAAATAACTCTTTTTTTTTTTCGCGTAATGCAAATAAGAAAAAAAAATCTATGACAGTAATAAATAATACTTTGTAGTTGAGCAATATAATACAAAGATTACACATTATAATCGGGATACACACAAAACAAGTCTTGAATATTAAGTATCTTTTGTTTTTAAGAAGTATGTCAGATTTTTTACAGACAACAAAATTTATTATTGTTGTTATAAAGATAAATAGTGCGTTCTTAATCAATTCATGTATAATAATCGGAGATTCATTTAGAATTTTGAGAAATCTAGAGATATTTACGCTTTCTGAATTTCTGTTAAATTCTCAGAACATTGAAACTGGTGAAGGATAGTATGCGTAGTGTAAGAATGAGCCACGAGATAAAGGTTCGACGATCTCTGGATCTCCCGAACGAAAATTTGATAATATTGTTGCATGAAGATTATACTGGCCGCTACTCTCAGTATATGATTATATTTGTCAACCTATGTTGATCATTTTTGATTACTTGACTTCATGCAGCAGAAGTGTGTTTGCTGCATTATAAGTGAAATCAATTTCGATTTTGGTTCCGCGCAAAAAAACCATCAACCAATTGTACATCGACTACGTAGTGAGATGAAAGGTCAAGAAAATGTGATACACAGTCGCGCAGAGTTAACAGAGGCAAAACAATCTGACACAATCTGTTGTTTTCTAAAAGTCTAACAGAGGTCTACTAGTCAAGTGTTTCCTAGCCAACTCGGAAGTCTAACGAAATCTTCGATTCTAAAGTACCAGCGATTCAAAAATCGAGCAGAATTTTATTTTTCACTTTTTGCTATGGTTGGATAGAGCCATAAAAAAACATAATCTGATGATTTTGGAATACATTTTTCGGTTAAAAATAGTTTAAATGTCGGTTTTTCAAGAATAGGTGAAAATAGGCAAAATTTTGAATAAAATTCAACATTCAATCATTCACTCGATTTTTAGAACATTAAATCCGAGAAAATTACCATTAACTTATCTAACGAAGTGTTTCAAAGAAAATATGATAATTTCACTTTTTGCACATGATGATCTACACATTTTCATGCGTGTATAAAAGAGAAAACTCTTACTTACGTCTTTTACTAATTTACAACCAGTCTTGAAATATTTGCTCATCTAACATCGAAAACGTTTATATAACTAATTTTTAATGAGAAACAAAATGCTTTTAAACAGAACGTATCAAAAGTCTTCAAGAGAAAATTTTTTGTCATAATCATTTGACGGCTTCTAAATCTCTGAGATTATTTATTAGCGTTTTTTTCAAATTATCTATCCGAAGTAATTTTGTCCGGTATCCTAGATATCACAATTCGTTGAATTCGAGTGGTTTGTATTTTCTAAAAATAAGTAATAGATTTAATATAAGACGATACAGTACTTAATCGATCGATTTATCGGGACCAGTAACAACGATGGTAACGCTCATAACGAGATTCGAACTTGTTCACATTCATACTTAGGATGTTTACGCTATTTATCTGCTGATTTATGCCTGCACACATTTATGTATAGCCGATGCACGTATAATTAATGTAACTGAAAACCTTGATAGAAAATTTTGATAAAATTCTAGTAAGGCTGAAATTGTATAATTAACATATTTTTTAAATTAATAAAAATTTAATGAAATAAAAAAATCTGAAGATTCAAGCGTTTTTATAAGTTTTCTGGTAACAAACATTATACAAATTAAATTTTGTATCGATTACGAACACCTTTCGAAATCCACTAATTAAGCTAAAACTGCAACCTCGACAACTAAAACCTCCTTAGTCCATTTTATTGTAAATTTTTTCTCATCGACATGAATCACACAAAAACAGTGTATTAGGGAAATTAAGTGGCACTCGCTGTATTTTTACATATTTGTTCAAATGAAATAAAACATGAGCAGGTATGCACTTAAAATTGTTGTCATAAAATTAATATAACAGATAAAAGAGCAGAAAATTAATTTCTCGACAGTGTTTGATTTCTGCACATATTAGAATGAACGAGAGAACATATTCAAGTGTGACTCTCACTTTTCCTTGAAATATAGCTGGTTATGAGTAACTTTTTATGCTGATGCAGAACCTGTATCCGTTGCTGCCACCATTATGTTCTTGGGTAGGTTTCTAAAGTCCGAATCTTCAGAGATTCATTACAAACTTTGGAATGAATCAACTCTGATATTGCCAGATTGTACAGCATATCCATTTACTTGAGTTTGCTGCAAGATCTTACACAAGAGTGGGTTCTCACTGAGATATAAAAATTTTACTCTTTATTTCCTTATAAATACTCAAATTTTCAATATTTCGCAAAGTAATGCTTTTGGTTTAGTCGTCTCGATTCGTCCCTGATTACTCACTCTCACTTTTGATGTCCTCTTTGACGTTGTTTGACCTTACAAAATCAATTAGAGACGAAAATCGAGACGACACCGAAATTTTTATAAAGTGAAAAGAAGAAGAAAAGAGAGGAAGAAGAAGAAGTCACTCTCTTAGTGTAAGAACTTGCAGCAGATACAGGTAACTGGATATGTTGTACAATCTGACAGTATCAGAGTTGATTCATTCCAAAGAATCTCCGAAGATTCGGACTATAGAAACCTACCCAAGAAAGTAATGGTGGCACCAACGGATACAGGTTCTGAATCAGCATAAAAGGTTACTCATAACCAGCTATATTTCAAGGAAAATGGGAGTCACACTTGGATATGTTCCTTCGTAGGATGAAGAATTTCAGTTTATTTCAAACCAAATTCTCGAAGGTTTCTATAGCAATCTATCTGAATAATTTTTTTTTCAATATAGAAACTCTGGAAATCAAGGTTACTAGAAAAAGGTAAAAACATGGATCATTTCTATCCGTTGCATTAGTGTAACCAATTAGGGACCTTCCATGTAGGAAAAGCTTCTACTCCCTATCTTAATGATAGTTAATGTTGGGAATTTAGATTAATAACGTAATTTTATTTTATTTTGTCAAAATCATACCTTTGATAAGCGTCATCAATATCAATTTAAAAACGTACATCACTCTTCCTTCGAACATTCTAGTAATGAAAATGATTACACAATGGAAAAAGAGATCTAAAGATGATCATATTTCAAACGTGTATAACGCATATTTATGGTATATAGAGTAAAAATCACATTTTTCTTCTTCTTCTTCTTTTTCGTCTTCTTCTCCATTCTTTTCAGCTAAAAAATTAATCTCTCTCTTTCTGTATTAATTTTTACAGTATGTTTTTCCTTAAACTAGGATATCAGAATACGTAGAACGCTATCCTATCACGTAATCTGAGAAAGCACATTTACGCATTCACATATATCATTAGTAAAATTATGCAAAATTATCTAAACGACAACGGGAGAAGCAAAAATATACGGTCAATTATTGAAGAGACAATGCTAATAGACTCCAACAAAAATATCCTTAGACTCATAAATAACCTAAGAAACATGTGATATTTCTCATGCGGTCACTCATTCAGAGTATAATAACACTTTTACAAGACTGATTTATGTAAATGTTATATTTATTAACCGTTCTTTATCAAAAAAAAAGGAAAAACTTCAAACTTTTAGTCTGTACGTATTTGAAAAACTAAACAATGCTCTACGGCGATTCTCCATCTTACTTATTTCTGATTAATATTCGTTCCTCTTTCTTTTTCTCTTATATCGTTTTCTTATCTGAGTCAACTCATCTAAACATAACGATAATAGTGTTAAGCCATAATAATAAAACATGCTCAAGGACATTACAAAAATGCTTAAAAAAGTAAAAAAATACCAAAAATCAACAATGAAAATCTTTTAAAAACATATACATTATCTATCTGGTTAAAAATAAAATTCAATAAACCGATAAATACGCAAAGATATTTTGTGTACTTTCTTTACTAACATTGATTTACATTATTTTGAATGTATTACTCGAATGAGAAATTCGCCTAAACTTAATTTATGTCTCAGTTTTTCTAGTTGTTTTATAAAGTATAATATATTTTTTTGAAGTGTATATTCGAGTTTCACAACATAAACAAATTCATTTTTAATTGGTGTAAAAATAATAAAAAAATTCTTTACCTGAGTATTTAATTATATTCTTGTTGTAGTATTAGTGAGAAAAATTTTTAATATTTCCATACCATGTCAAAATGTACGAGTGAATTTCGCACATTGAGACCCTCTTTCTCATACGTGATACACTTTTTCTACTAGCAGTTAGCATATTTGGGAGCATCACGCATTGATTAAGATGGTTACTCAAATAAACAAGCAAGCACGTGTTGAAACACTAAACCCAACGTAGTATCACTATCAATGATTTCCACGTTGGAATGGTGAGGAAATATCAAAAATTTTCCAGTAAATAATAACGCAACCTAATTTTTTTCTCTTTTTTTAATAGCAATCATGATCTAAATTGTTATAATACGAGTGGTACTATTCTATTCGAAGTTTATCAGGTCAGAACAAGAAAGAACATTAATAAACCATCTTCTTCTTCTTATGTGCTCTGATATGAAAACGTGTAGATAAAAAGCTCTTTGTTGTTTATTTTCTTTTTCCTTTTTTCATATCGAATAATGTTTTATCATAGTGCATAGAAGAGTTTTTCCCACATCACTGCATTTTTTTCTTCTTTTTTTTCTTCTTTTTCAACCATAGAAACTGTGTGGTACTGCAAAGATAGTTATTAATTGTACAGTCCTCTCAAACACGAGAACGAACTAACAAAAGAAAAACCAACAGTTCCTTGTTCTATAGTACTTCTAAACCACATACAAAATTTTTGTACTGATAACTTTATAATTGTTCGTAAAGAAGACAAAAGAACCGTCATTTTTTCGTTTGTTCTATTTTTTTTCTTATCTTTTATTTGCTTACTGCAGAGCCTTGCAACAAGCAATTTTATATATGGCATGCATGGATACTTATGACTGAATTGAATACATTATATAAAACATTGTGCATACTTGTGTAATATATCCATAAGAAAAGAATATTGAGTGATTGTTGTAATGTTCGGTATCAACGTTGTGCGTGATCAGTAGTAGTATTTTCAATAGCGAAACCAAATAGTTTTGTCGCTAATTGCAATAAAAGTATCCGACACTGCCACCCGAATTAAAAATTTTCTTTATATTTCTCAATACTGCTTCATTTACCTTTCGAAGTATTATCTATTTCAAAATATAATGGACAAAACTCTTTACAAAATAACTTTTGATACACAGACGATAAAGAGATGCGGTTTTCGCCAGTTTGTAGAAAACATTGGGATTCGAGCGTAGCAGAATTCCGCCACAGGCATCCCTATCGGGCGACCTTGATGTCGGGTAATCTCGGAAGTAAATGGAACATAGGTTTTCTATCATCCAGACAATGTTTTTGTCTCTCTCTATTTGATTGTTTTGTCTGAGGATTTCTGAAAAACGATTCCTAGAAAGCCCGTGTCATTGCACAACGCGTTTTTGACGTCCTTGTGTATGTCTACCATTAAATTAAGTGGGAGCACTTATCACATACTTATATTTTTCGTCAAAAACGCATTGTACAATGACACGGGCTTTCTAGGAATCGTTTTTCAGAAATCCTCAGACAAAACAATCAAGTAGAGAGAGACAAAAACATTGTCTGGATGATAGAAAACCTATGTTCCATTTACTTCCGAGATTACCCGACATCAAGGTCGCCCGATAGGGGTGCCTGTAGCGGAATTCTGCCACGCTAGAACGATGACAGATGAATGTCTGGGACTTGCGCGGATGTGCAGTACTGTAGCAACAGTACTGTGCAAACTGTAGCTTGCTGTGGGAGTCTGAAAAACGGAAACTTGCACGCAGAAGATCAATCAAGTACACCACCTGCACACTAAAAAATAATGTGTCGCATGTGTCGCAAATTGCCACATATTCTGTGACACAATCATCTGCGACACCGGGAGCCACTTGCGACACATTTTTTCCATTGAGGCTGCGATACATTTTCATGCGACACATTCCGCTGGGTATTTCTACCATAGAGAAAACAGTAGAAATTAAGTATTTTCGATCTCTTATTCGATTTTAAGAATAGTTTTAGTTCATTTCGGAATGTTCTACGTAGTGGCAACAAGCTCAATCCGCCGGTGATATTCACAAGCCTTCAAAATATTTAGTTTCCGAGATCTGGGATTAATGGCGTAGTCAAGGCCTCTGATTGGTTCTTTTTCATGAGAGAAAAAATGTTTAACGTAGAAAACAGTTAAAAAAGAACAAGAGAGGGATCTTTATCCACTAAAAACACCAATTCGAAATTGAAAACACTTAAAAAGTTTGAAAATTTTCTTATCTTTTACGTATTAGCGCCACCTATAGCACATCAAAATTGAAAAGAAGCCGAGAAAAATACTAATGAAGACTGCTGAAAATAGTAAAACATAAAATTTAGCAATTCTTTGAAGAGAGCAGATCCTGAAATGACCTCAAGAACTGTGCCTGAAAGTTCTTAGTAACGGCAACGCAATTATGCGACACCTTCTTTTGCGACACAATTTTCTCACAGGAGCTACGACACAATTTACTGTGACACAAAATGTGACACAATATTTTTTACGGTGTGCCGACAGGATTTTGGACTTGATTCTTTTACCAATATATTTCCTCCAGTGTCTGGGTAATATTGCCGGTAGGTACTGTTGCAAATATTTTCGAAAGAGTTGTATTCCAGTTTCAAGCAGTTTTATGGAACAATGATTGCAGGATAGACCTAATTCTGGCTGATAGAAATGTGATCTGTCGTGAATGTTGAAACGTTCAATTCGATCTTGTTGTCTGAAATTGTATCCTCGGTAAATCGGGATGGTTTCTGTATGTTCGACGATTTATAGAGCGTATGATAAGTGGCAACTCTAACATTTGGTCAACCGCATCAAGCAACAATTTTCCTCTAATGTTGCTGTCTACTGAATATAAAAGTCAATAGCATAACAAAACTGGCGTTGGATTTTCGTGTTCAGATCAGGCAAATTCGTTAAATAAATAAATGTTAAACGATCAAGGAAAGTCACTCATACAAGTTGCTATTCATAACTGTATATATCATAAGATATTATATCTGCAAGGTAATTTGAGTGTGAAAAAGCTGCCTTCAGCTTTGACTGGCAATGGTAAGCCTTTCACAAATCTATAGATAGACTTTATGAATGACCTTCTTTGACCTTAAGCTGCGTCTAAGTAAGTTAGACGCAAAAGGTGAGTGTAAAACTCTATGGTCGCTGTAAAAAATGCATTGATTGTAGAATTTTTGCATCTAACTCACTTCTACCGTTACATTGAATCATCGTCAAAAATTTGTCATCGTCGCTATAATCGTGGGTCAGTAAGAACTCTCCATTTTGGACAATACATTTTCAAATAGTTCAGGGCTCTATTTACATCTGACATACTTATATTCACTGGTATTTCTAGTTCATCTGTCCGACCTTTTCGAGTTGAACAATAAAATAGATGTCGTCTATAGCAGTGACTCAACATACACACTACACTTCAAATCTGGTTTACACGATACTTCGAAATATTTAAACCCTTTAGGTGTACTCAAATTTAATCCTCTTTCACATCATAATGGTATTAGCGTTCATTTAGTGAAAAAGATGCCGCGAATTCAACTGTACTGAAAAATGTTATTAAAAACTTTCTATAAAATTGAATTTTTCGATTTAAATTAATATTTTTTTCGGGTTTAATACGATATTCATAATAAGCATTAAAAATGCATGTAATTATGTATGATTTAGTCGGAAAGAAGAACAAACTTTTTTCGTATTTTCTCAGTATAGTTGACCTGTAAGACAAGTTGGCACACTACATAGTGATCATTAAACCAATAAAGATTGCCGCTACCAGTTATATAATACAGGTTTCCCAAATAATTGATACGTGTAGTTGTGACGAAGACAGACGTTTACTAGTTTCAAGATAATCTTTGAATTGCTCGCTGGACACTTTTCTGTAGTCCTGCACATTTCCATGTTGTTCTTTGATTGCTTTTAATGAACTATGACGGTTTTTTGTAACAGACGACATTAAAAGGTGTGCAACTCTGTATCAAAATAGTCTAATACAGCTAATGATTGATATGCATTAGCATAAACAATGGGAATTACGACATACAGTAATTATTATCAACAGCACATATAGCTAACGATTTATGTTCAGTGATGACAACTATTTCTAACGCGTGTGACGTCTGTGTTTTATTATTTAGTTTTTCATTTTGAGATATAAAAATCACTTTGAACTCGAATACAGGGAGGTTTCACAGGTTTTACATTTTGTATTGACTGTCATTTCATTTCCACTACTATAAAAAGGATAAATCTGACTTCATATAAAAAGTTTAGACTTTTTTCTTTATTAGTCAGTCTTCTCCAGCCTATTAATAACTAGTTGTTAAAGATACCTATCTTGTCATGCTTTTATTGTGTAAAACTGCAGTTTTAGTAACCTTATTGACATTAAAGTTCAACCGTTAGCAACGATACTGGGTCCTTGAATGAGGCATTAAAAACAACTGTTGCACTTTTATTAACGGATCAATAGCTTACAAAAAAGCAATGAAATAATTATTGTACTGCGTATAGAGCTGGCTGAAGACAAATTCTATAACGTTTATTTGATGTATATATTTACAGAACTGGAAAGAGAACTGTAAGTTTGATATTTGACTAGACATTGGTGCAGTTGTTGTTTATTCAATCGATACTTTTTCTTCCCAAACGAAAATGCATGGCAGCACGTTTACCAAAACGATATGGCATAGCTGATCGTTTTCCGAATCGATATGGTATTGCCCATAAACGATTTGAATCGCCACCATGTAGACCATCCCGAATTCTTTTACGAAACGTCGCACGTTTCGAGTGTTTTTGATGATGATGAGTTGATGATTGCGCTTGGTTTTGTTCATTCGTTGATAGAAATTCAATGTCATGCTCATCATCACCATCATCCTCTTTGTCTTCTTCATTTGATGATGATTGTTCACTTGAATCTTGTATTTGATAGTGTTTCAAAGTATTATCGACATCTGGTACTGCTACGTTTTTTTCTTTCAATGGTAAAAGCTAAATCAGACATTGAATGAGTTTTTAAATGCTGAGAAGAAGCAAAAGAGAAAACTGATGAGAATATGTCGAACGGAAAAACTTAAATGTTTGCCTCATTGAATTTGAATTCTTTTGAAATTGGGTGTCGCTTTGAATTTGTTTCTGCTACACTACATTTATAAAAATACCTTGTTAAATATTCAACTTTTTGTTTCATAAACATGTGTCTCAAACTATGATGGTTTGATAAACACAAAATAAGAAAATAATGTGTTTGTGAACATTCTCTATTCGAAATTCCTTCGGTTATCAACATTTGGCCGATCGAAGAAGCGTCACTTTTATTTTAGCCTCGCGAAAGTATGGATCCCTAAACTGGCACCCGGTAGTATTGTTTTCACATGAAGTTCACCTATATAGTCACAATAATTGTTAGAAAGCTCTTCTGTAGACAACCTCTGAAAACTTCTCAAAGAAAACTGTATTCTTTTCGCTCCAGATCCACCATGTATATCCACTCTCTGACGCATAAAAAATTAGCGGCTTCATTCATACTGAAAGATGGAAAGCTTGTCGCCATACAAAATCCTTCCGATATTCACACGATGCTTCATTATTTGAAAAAATATCACAGAATAAACGTGCATAAAAAGTCAATGCGCCAAATTTGAAAAGACCAGGATAAAACTAATCAAAGAATGCGTACAGGTAAAACATGTAGGATTTTGTAAAGTTGAATCTTTTCCCTTTTCAAATCTGAAAAAAAATCGTGGAATCGTACGATATGTCAAAAAAAAATTAGTTACAGGAATAACCCATCATTTTCAGATCGTGTATTATTACTAACAAAATGCTAGGAAAAGAGTTTGTTTTGATTTCACTCACCTCATCGTGTAAACGCGATTGTAATCCTGTTGTTGATGTTGTCGAGTGGAACAGTTGTAAAGTAAAAATGATTAAAATTGACAATTGGACGAGATAAATCGATGACATTTTTTTTTTTTTGTTTATTTTAAACTAAAAAAAAGAATTCAAATCCAAGAAATAGTTAAAATTCGTAGGAAACGTTCCTCAGCTATTATTTTCTCAACTTTTCTTCTTCTCAATCTTTGCAATACATAAACTATATGTACATTATTTTTATGACTCGGAACCAAGATCCCTCGCCAGTGTTTAGCATTATAAAACCGTATACATACAGCGTTACCACTAGATGTATATTGTAGAAAGACAAAATATTCAAAAAGTCTACAAATGCTACCGAAAAAACTAAGAAAAATTCTTGTATTAATAACGGAAAATAATGTGTCACATGCAATACAATAACAATGAATAATTTTGTTGATAGAAAAAGAGGACTGCTGTATAGTCAGCACAATATAATTTTCATAAATCGTACCGCTAGTCTTACACTCGTTGATCTAGTTTCTGTCATCCATCGCTCACATATTCTTCATGAAAAACTACGCATAAGTATATTTCACTGGAATTTCTTGTATTCAGAAGATAGATGATTTTTGAATCACCGTTCTATTTTGCTCTGTAGTTTATTTATATTAAGTGCAAATATTTTCATACTGGAATTTTTGTAGTGCTCAGACACAATTGTTCATCTAAGTCATGACTTGCATATACGAATAGTAAGTTCAAAAAAGTTTTCGTCAAAGACTTTAAAGAAAATTTTCTGCCAAGGTCTTGGGGATTGAAAGTTGTACTAGAGTAAATTTCAGATTAGTTTATTGCTAAAAATGATCTTGAAATAATTCATCACATTTTACTGGCAAAACACTGAAAATAGTAGTTCAGTTCTGGATGAATGTACTCACTTTTACTCTTCTTCCTACTCGTATTCCCGTGCGTTTCGAAGAATATTTCTATTTCGTGAGTTTGAGCACTAGTTATAAAATTCTTGTTCACGCATAAATGCGTGATTTTAAAACTTCTCCTGTTTGTCTATCGAATAAAAGTAAATGTAGTCTAATGTGATTCTGCACAGAACTGATGTTTCAGATTCCGCCTCCTTCTTTTCTCTGTATTCTTTTATTATCGTAGTTATGCAGTGGAAGAAATATAGACACTATTCATTCGATATTCATTCATATAACGTGCTGAAAGAACGTCATCTTTAAATAACACATTGAATCGTAAAATTTCATTCAAACAATGTATATTTTTCGTTCTATTTAAAAACAGAGAACTGAAAGAAAACGTCTTCTATCTATGAAAAACTCTCTTGCTTCACTTCATATCAGCTGATAAATAGCAGTTTTAGTACGTTGAGACATTGTTCTTTATTAGTGCTTTAATCATAATAATATAAAATACTTATACGTTCACAACTCGAGTAATTTATTACTGAATTTTCTAAATAAATATCTTATCACTGTTTAATAAAGAATTAATAATTCTTACTGCGAAGTTCTCACTTAGTCCTGATCTTTAACTCTACAAAACGGTAT
The DNA here is from genome assembly GCA_905250885.1 of Didymodactylos carnosus. Taxonomy (NCBI): domain Eukaryota; kingdom Metazoa; phylum Rotifera; class Eurotatoria; order Philodinida; family Philodinidae; genus Didymodactylos; species Didymodactylos carnosus. The sequence continues at coordinate 14,113 of CAJNOQ010000284.1, read as the reverse complement.
TTATGTTCATTATAGTAACGCTGAGTAGAATATAAATGTAGTTGAAATTTCCATAAAACTTTGCAAAATCTTTACAGAAGACTTTCACTTGAACATTTTTATATGAAATCATTCGTAGAATGATAAACATTATATAGGATATAAGAGATCAGAACAAAATGTAGAGTAAAAAACTTCATTAATTTTCCAAGGACTTCAATTAATCTTCATACTCATTGAAAATGAATTCTTTCTGAAAGAGATTCAGAAACTTCGTTGCCGATTGTCGACTATGACAAACGTCAATAAGCCGTAAATAGTTATATTTTAGCTTGCTGACTATCAAATAGAAATAAGTCTATCTACAAACCTGAATCAGATAATACATAAAGTCATTGTGATTCGTGTTTTTCAATCTCTTATAGTCCTACAACTAGTAATTATTCACTATCAAAGTAATAAACTATATTTATTGCACATCCTTATGACAAAAAAAACACGAATTGCTTTTCGAAAATAGTATACGAGAAGGAACTTATTAATACAAAGAAAAATACATAACAAACCCGCTATAAATAAAATGTAGCTTATGGCAATCTGTAACGTCTTCACACGGTACTTGAAGATCCAGTATTTTATATTGGAAAATTTTTAAATAGAAACGAAATTTTTTAACAAAACTCTCTTTAATACTAATAGATTGAGAAGAGAAATGGTGTTACCATATGCGTGATGATAAAAAGACAGAATTTTTTGCGAGATTATTCATTAAAACATAGGAAAATATTAAAAACTTACATTCAACACAACTGAAGTAAAAAAATAAATTAGCGGATTCTTCTAAAAATTTGATACTAGATTCTACAGATTTATGTCTTTTCGCTCATTTTTTTTACCTTTTAATTAGAGTCTCTCCGTGACAATTGCCACACTTAAAAAAGAAAAACCTTTGCTAATAATGCTGATTTATTATGACATTTATGTGCGATCAAGCTCAAATTACTTGGCAACTTGGCTATTATTTTAACACAGTCAATCATCTCTTTTTCTATCTCAAAACCTCTCGTCGAGATTAAATTTGTTTTATTTTTAAGTGAAACACAACCCAGTCTTATCTGAAAAATACTTCTATCACCTTTCTTTCCAAACAATTGTTACCCGGTCACTTAAAAAAATGTTGATGAGATTTAATATGATGGGTCAAATGTATAGATATATTTTTGTGTGGGAAGTGTTTAAAGAAAAATATCCCTACTCATGAAGAGTATTGCATGTATATTAGATAAACAAGTCACAATAAACAAAAAGAAAAGAAAAAGAAGAGAAATAATGAATTTACGTAATATATATTAATAATTGGAGAAAGCGAATTATCTAAAAAACAAAAAAAAAAGAACCTTTTTTTTGAATCATTTGCCCTGTATTACAATTTCAGTTAAAATTGATTTCGTTCTTACTATCCGTTCCAATCAGACTTTATTTAGCATACAATAAATAGTCCGTCTTTGTGTATTGATCATGGACACGCTTCCTTACCGATCGTCAAGATTGTTTTTATATTTTTCCGTAATATTTGTATTCCAATGATGATGCATGCACAACATGCCACTTCAACTTTCACACGATCATATTATTTTTAGATAAAAATAAATCATGTAGTCTTATTCTTACCAAATATTTTGACAGGGTAGAAACAGGCAATGAGTTGTTATTGATGAGCTTTGATACAGCGGAAAATGTTGTAGTAAAATGTTAATAATTTTGCAAATTTGAAATCATGAATTAAAAAACAAAAACTACTTTACAAAAGAGAGACTTTTTTTTCTTCTTCTTTTTTTTTTCTTGTCACTGATATAAAATCGAAGACATCAATTCTTTCTCTTCTTCTTTCATCAATCGATATAATTAATTAAAGAATCTTAAAGGGCTTGAAAAAAACAAAAGAATTATTTGTTTAAAATAAGAAAAGTTATGCGATTAAACAATTTCCTTTTGTTATGAGAGTGATAAAATATCTTCTTTAAGACTGTGCTATTAGACGAGAAGAACGGTTTGAGACAATTGATTAGTAAATGTTAAATATTCATATAAAGACTGTTATATAACGTTTCGAGTACCTTTAATCATTCATAGGTCCATAGATTATAGATTTCTTATAATATAACATTGAGTAATTCAACATTTTGCCACATTATTGATATACGATTAGTCGAATATGAGCAAATTTACTAGATTGTATCAAGATGGATATAATTTTAAACTGTATTCGAAAGTTGTGAAATGAAATCTTGTCAAATGATAACAAGTACTATAATTTTTTGAAAATGTTTTAAAGTTCTATAATAAACGCTATAATAATCAAACATATGATCATAATAAAGGATATCAATTGGCTCACTAATTGGACAAACGAAGCTAAATTAAATTTCTAAAAAGATTTTGTTTTAGTCAATTTAAATTATTTAGACTCTCTCTCTTACCTCCTTGATATTAAAATTAAGTCATATAATCCATTTTCTACACTCTGTTACAGTAAAGAATTCAAAAGGAGCTATCAACTACTCTAGCATATCTCAACTGCTCAAGTATACGAGCTGGAATTGAAAACAATTGTAGATTATACCATGTGAGAAAAAAATCTATTTATTTACAACTGAATCTAAAAAGATGATGCGAATTTTCATAGCAGAGTATAATCTGATAGCGGTATGTTTCCAACAAAGCTCATAAAGATAGTGTATCTATAGAAATACTAATTTTTCGTCTCCTAATTTAAACATTCTATGATTGATAAAGATAAGCGCAAAAGATTATTCATTCAAGTTAAACTTCATACTTATGCACAGACAATATATTTACATAAGTTGAATTTTCTATTCGTAAACAAACAGGTGTTAATTTTTTTGTCTAACTATAGAAATCACAACAAGAGTGTTAATGACTGTGAAAAAACAAAAAAGAGTATAGAATGTATAGTTTATGGTTACAAAGTGATTATTGTCAAGGTGACTTGTGAACCATTTATTTAACTTTATCTTGAATTATAAATAGTCAAAATAATCGTACAATGCCTACTCATTCATTGTACAGTTGTTCATTCAGTATTAATTTGACTGTATATTCATTTCTACTTTTCATTACTGTGCTGCTTTTGTCGTTGTAGAACGATGTGATTTTAGTTTATTTACCGTGTCTTTTTTCTTTTTCTCCATATATAGACTTTTTATGGATAAATGTAATTATGTACTAAATTCGTAAAAAATGTCTGAACGTATTGATCTACCGTGTCATTCCTCTCGATCATCATTATTATCGTCATCTAGCGGCTACAATAATTATCGAGGATTATTAAATCTTGTCTATATTTTATTGGCAATGGGTGGTGGACGTCTTGTTTTAGAAAATTTATTAAAATATGGCCTATTAGTACAATTAGATTTACCCATTATATTTCTAAAAGATCCAACGCAATGGTCAGCTTTTATATTAATTTTGCTCGTGAATATATTTATTTTTATTACATACTATTTAGAAGTAAAAGTGAAATCAACTCTATCACAACTAATTAATTTGTTCATGTTACTGATATTTCCCGTTATTTACATTGAAATAAGAAAACCAAATCCAATTGGAACTTTTCTTGCTGTCTCAATATACTCGATCGTATTTCTAAAATTAATATCGTATATTCATATAAACTGTCTATGTCGAATGCAATGGATTAATGACAACAAAGGAAAAAGTAAGTATTCGATGTCGAATGTTTGTACGCATATGATGGTTACTAATACTGATTGGAGCCTTTTCAGATAAAATAGCTAACTTTATGAGAAAATAGACTCATGTCTTAAAGTTCAAAATAATATGAAACAAAATTACTATATATTCAAAGGAACTCATATCAGTAAATGTTCCAAGATAATATTTTAGTGTCAAAGGAAGAAGAGTATCCCATTTTGTGACTACCAGGCTGTTCCGTTAATTTCAAGTTTCTTTACAACTGACAAACTTCTAACATGACCCCCATCTCGTTATTAATCATCAACTATAGCTCTTGTCAGACAGGTAGTCCAGCGCAGTTGTTTCACTCAGTTGTTTGAGCTCTCCATACATACTCACTAAATACATACAAACTTTTCGGAAAGCTACAAAGATTAACCGTTTTGTGAGAGAAAGGAGAACAATGGAAAATAATTTGTCGAAAATCTTCATTCGAACATGAGTGGTGTCTAGTATCATACTTCCGTGGAAATTCTAGAATGCAGCATAATTCTTGCTCTCACGCTGCAGTATCATCCGCTTCCAATTATACAGTCTGATGGCAGAATTGAGCAGATTATGTCAGTAGGCAGATTCGTAAGAAAGAACTCGAAGTGATTTTTCAGCGTTTTTACTGTCATTAGAATGATTTAACAGTACAACTGATATCTTTAAAATTGTGCATGGATGCTAATCGATTACTGATAATCAATCGATGTATAGATCTGATAGCAAAAGGTTGTTTTAATTTGTTTCTTGTAGAATCACGCAGTCTAATTATATCTTACATTTAGAAACTGATATATTCGAAGAATCTCTCAACGATTATGTGACTGAAAAATCGTCTACAATTCTTGTCAAATATCCTGACAATTTATCACTAAAAGATTTATACTATTTTTTATTTGCTCCTACGCTGTGTTATGAACTGAATTATCCTCGTACAACAGGAATTCATAAAAACTCTCTTGTGCGTCGCTTATGTGAAATATTATTCTTATCATCTTTAGAATATATTCTCATTCAACAATGGACATTACCTATTTTACGTTCAATCGATCGTCCGTTGAATGAATTAAGTACATTTACAATTATTGAACATTTATTACGTTTAGCCATAGCAAATCATTTAATTTGGTTAATATTTTTTTATCTCATATTCCATTCATGTTTAAATGTTGTAGCTGATCTATTACAATTTGATGACCGACACTTTTACAGGTAATGTATGACATAGACTATTCGAGTTCTAGCTTTTTCGGCTTACTAACATTATTTTCTGGGAAAAAAATGTTGTTAACATCTCAAGCAAGGATTTATTATTTAGAAAATACCTGTCCGTTCTCTATTCATCATAAGAACTTAGTTCTTGCGTAAATCGATAAGTTTTTCTTTTGATTGCTCAAAAAGCCTAGTTTTCTAACGCTAAGGAAAAAACTTAACAGCATTTTTTTAAGTAATTAATTTTTTTGTTAGCGAAACAATGCTGAATGGATGCTTTGAATGGATACTTCAAAGCATCCAGTACAGATCGTGAAATTAGTGGAAAAATTCAAGACTTAAAAAGTTCGCTAATTTTGGGTTCAAAGAATGTTCTTTCGCAGCACCTTACCATAGTTTCGCGTGAAGCAAAACTTTGAATACAGCAGTTGTTCAAGATGGGGTTCTGAAGTGCTCACAAGAGCAGTTTCAAAATTTTCTTTTTTTGGCTTTCAAAACTGAAAAATATGAAATTTTATAATTTCAATCGTAAATTTAATTAAAAAATCAAAAAAAAGAATTTTTTGATTGCCTTTGGCAAAAGCTTTTGAGCAAAGCTGTCTTGAGAGACAAACTAGCCGCAAGACTTTTTTAAAATTCTTTTAGCTCTAAAATTCCATCAAGAAGGTAAAAGTTAAATTTTTGAGTCAACCTTTACATGTGAATGATAAAACGTTTTTTCCGTATACAATTTAATGCCCTTGATCGAGCTACGCCAGAACCAACTCTTCATATTAAAAACTGAAGTATTTATTGAAACTTTATAAACGAGACAAAAAACCCGAAATACTTTACAAATTTGTTTTATTAAAAGCTTCAATTTCGGAAAAATTTCTGAAGCATAAACTCCGAAGTTTTCTCTACAAATTGGTGGGAAAAATAGTGTAGAGTTATTGTTTGCTAAGCTAGAAAATGCTAGTATATCTCAAAACGACGCTAAACATTGCGGTAAATTTCTCACACAATACTTATTTTTAGAAAGAAAATTATCTATCTTTTAGTGACTGGTGGAATGCCGAAGATATAGCGGATTTTTGGAAGAAATGGAATATTCCTGTTCACACCTGGTGTAAACGTCATATTTATAAACCTTTGATCAAAGACTATGGCCTATCGAAAGCAATGGCATCATTTTTCGTTTTTTTAATAAGTGCTTTTTTCCACGAGTATCTGATAAGTGTTCCATTGCGAATGTTTCGTATATGGAGTTTCATTGCCATATTAGTTCAAGTACCAATGGCTTTCATTGTTAAATATATGAATCGTGAAGCACGTTATGGTAATATAGCTGTGTGGATTTCGCTAATATTATTACAGCCAATTGCTATCATTTTATATCTACAAGATTATTATTACAAAGATTACGTTCAACAAAATTAATTTGTAACTCTAACAGTAATTTAGACTGTTTGCTTATGTCACAATAAACTATGTAGATAAGAAATTGAATGCCACCATGAAACACACAATATACAATGTAATGTGTAAAGCTGCGTATGTAATTATAAAATTTTCTTACTATAGAATATTAAATTTAGTTGTAGCATTCCAGAAACATAAGCGTCAATATGTCGGAACTATTATCGTTAGGAGAAGGATATTATGTTGTTCTGAAACTTACTCAACTTTTAGCTTTTGTAGTAGATATTTGATGCAGTTCGAAAACTACAAATAGAAGATTCACTTTTACTACTTCGAAAATAAGATAATTTGGTAGGACAACATTTTCCATCAGTAGATTCCAAGGTAATTTGACTACACTTTAAAAAAAACATGCGACTTTGGTAGTGTGTTTATGACGAAAAAGTATCGTTTATGTAATGACATTGCGTCTTCAGAAGAATAAGTATCCCTCATGCATCTGCAATATGCCAATGGGTATGCACGTGGAAGTCACATCAGAGCCGCATGAACGAGACTGTGAGGAAAAACGACCTTTAGCAGTTCCGTCTTCATGGGCGCTTCAACAATATACGGTTCATTGATTGCTACCGCTTACTTAATGTTTAATTTCACAGGTTAGGCCGACTAACTAACGCCTTGGAGCGTCTGAGTGACGAGTTAGAACTTTGTTTTTATTGCTTTTTATAAGAGTATTTTCGAAGGCGTTAGAATTAAGTCCTAGATTTTTCAAGTCCAATGTAATTTCACAAATAATGCGTTTGAACGTATTTACTCGCAATAAGCTCGTGCGTGCTCGTTAGATTAATTTTTGTTTTTAACACATATTAGCGCGCATTACAGTATCATTAGTATAATTTAGTCCAAAGGTAAACTTTATGCTTTAGTGTTTAATTCCAATAACTGTGTTGTTTTGTGCTTTGCTTTCCTTCTGTTCTATCCTAGTCTTTCTCTCAACTTATCTAAACTGTTCCAAATCAATTTTTCATTTATTCTTACTTTTCGGGCAATGAAATGGATTCTCAGATTAAAAATATGAGATTGTTCGCTCTCCCATATATTTGATATTTTCATCCAATAACACGGTCATATACATACATACATCATATTGCATGTTTAACATCGCTAGAGAGACTATGGTATGAATCTAAATATTGTCGATCATCGATTGTGTGTGAAAAGAAAGAACCCTAACAAATAAACTGATTCATTCATTTATTGTTTATGTAGATACAATACAATACACTCGATCAAACTGACTTCTGTTATTTGTCTGCACACATAGAAAAGAACAAAACATAAAATTCAAACCTGTAAACTAAACAGAATTCTGTATGCTTTCTCTCGCATGGTGATGAATACCTCACAGATACAGTAAGGTCATTTATTAATAAATGATTAACTATAACCGTTATTCTTGCTAATGCCAAAGAAAGTATACAGCGCTTTAGGAAGTATATGTTTATGGTCTATTACGAGTCCAAATGCAAAATGCTATTTTCTTTTCTTCACATTCGGCTAATCGAATGTTCTTTTATTAACTAATCGCCATTGCCATCGGTATCTGTATTATACTAAAATGTTTTGTACAATATCGCACATTCAACGAAGAATTATGCGGTAAACTAATTATGCGGTAAACTAGCAAAACATATTCCACCCACTACGCAGTTAGCCGCCAAATAGTTAAAAAATCTTGCTGGTCATTCACTACCTTTGGGATAATACGAAATATCAAACTAATTAGTGATGACGATGGAAGTCGTACTTATCATATACATATACAAAATTTTACCAAATTGTACTGTCAAATTTAAACAAGATTCTCTGATGTCAGGAACAGGATTTTACAGTTATGCCTATAACCAAATATTTTTACGTATACAAAAATCAGTTTTCACTCATATTACTGATACCTACCATCCTGTGAACACTTTAAAATTTAAGAAGATGAAATAGTATGAACGATCTATTCAAAGAGATTGAAAAAAGAGGGTTTGTATATGGTAAGGCACCAAAGATTTGACCGAATTCAAGTATAATTCTGACCATGGATATCATAAAAAAGAACATTCTGCTGAACGCGATATAAAATCTTCTGATTTATACTGCATCAACGATCTCTTTGTTTTGATGAATGATTGCAGAGGACATTAACGTTTCGATAGCTACTCATACCTGATAAACATGAAAAATGAAAATCTACAACTCTGCCATATTTAACACAAGATTATTTATTTGCAAATATTTTATTTACATTTTTATCTTAAAAAAAACATACATTTGTCGATCACAGAAGAAAAAAACACAAAAATTATTAAAGAGCTGTTTTATTTATCTCTCTGTTCTATCCGTGCATACATGACAACTACAAGAGCGGATTCTGGTGTACGTTGCTGATGTTATATATTTTGATCCAATAGCTGTACATTCCATTTTTACTGGCTCCTTGTAGGTCGTCGCAGGCGCACAGCATTTACATTGCGTACTACCCAGTGCATACAGTACATTGCCTAACTGAAGTTGATTACTAGCTTTTGAATCACAACCACCAGCACATTCTTCCCGTCCAATTTTTGCAATGGAAGTGCAGTTACCAGCTTGTACATACTCATCAGGCAATGTTTCAACACGACATTTTGATTCAACTGAATATAAAAAAGAAATGTAAACTTCATGCCACTCATCATACAAATAGTGGAAATAACATTCAAACCTAGTCTTGGGGGTAACACTGGCCACAAATTTGCTGAACAGAAAAAAACTCTACGTACTTTGCGTTTTGTTACATACACCACAACATTGTCCAGCGGTTGCTGGGATCCATGTGTATCGATAATCTTGATCCTTTTTTTGTTTTTCTAAACATGTTTGCTCATTGTCCGAACAGGTCGATGTACAATGTACGGTGCCTCTTGTACAGATGCATACTTCACATTCATTATCAGGATTTGTAAAAACAGTATTTGACTACAAGAGGTGAAGAAGATATTCATAGTGATTAATAGATATATCTTTATAAAACTCGACCTACCGGAATTTTTGTTAAATTTCCACCGGGCATATAACATTCAATATGTGGTGTGGTAGTATATTGAGGTGACACAGTTGTTGATGCATAACATAATTTTCCACAAGCTTCTTGTTCTCTTTCTCGCAATATTCTCGTACCATTTATTGCTGTAACATGTTTTGTTTTTGTATGGCTCAATTTTTTACATTGTATACCGTCACATTCTGGTGTAGGTGACGAACATAGGCGATAACGCTGTCGTGTACCATTACATGTCTGACTACATTCTGACCATGGTGACCACAAATTCCACCGACCATCACGACGTGAACCGGGAATGGGAATATGTTCAATATGACCATTTTCTCGACAAATCCTAAAATTCAGAGAGAATAAAGGTTCAAGTTTTATACAAAACTCGGGAATAAATACGTACGATCGATTACAAACAGTTTCATCCACTTGATCACCGACTTGATAAACTGTTCCATTCTGACTATGACAAACCACGGTACAATTAGATGAACAATTTCGAAGATTTTCTTGAGTTTGCTTGTTACAATTTACGCCGTCGTATGTTCGATATCGTGTTTGTGTGCCGTTACAAGTATCTGAACAGTCGGTGAATGGACTCCATGGACTCCATTCACACTTCGTACAGTTATGATCTGTCTTCTTTAAGCATCCATTTTTACAAGCCCTAAGATAAGAAATTGAACGATATGCAAAAATATTCTGTTCAGAAAGTAACCATCACGTAGAGAGAAAGTATACAATAACTTACCATGTAGTGCATGAATCACGAATATCACTCTCTCCATTGACTAAAGTACCATTTTCTGTTTTACATGGACAATCTGCTTTGTCCACACACTGGCCATTTGGACCCAAAACTTGATTGTCCGGACAGACACAACCTGGTAAACATTTTTCTGGTTTTCGACATTGTTGATTGCATGCCAATGTATCACACGTTTTATCACAATCATTAGAACATGGGTTCCATACTTTACCATTTGTGCAATTAGCTTCTAAAACCCAAGCATGTTAATTACGACACATAAAAAATAAAACGGTGTAAAGGAAATCGGCATCTTCCACTTACCACACGGATAGACACTGCATGGTTTTTTTTCATGGGTACATCCCTCGCATGGTAAGCCTTTACATGATGGTTTTGGATTATTACATTTTCTCGTTCTTTCTTGTATTCCATAATCGCATGATTTTGAACATGGAGACCAATCAGTCCACGGCGAGAATGCTCCGTCTACTTTGCAACAATCAATATTGCACGGTTGTACTTCACGTAAGTTTGTTGGCGTACAATCTGGAGCGTTTATTGTCTGACGTTCTCTCGTTCGTTCACGTTGACCACCGCCGCATGTTTGTGAACATGTTGACCATTGAACCCATTCTGTTAGATTACACGTACAATTAAATCCTTGTACGCAAGTACAAGGATGGCCAACACACGGCATTATTTCTAAGGTAACATTTGCACACAGCGCATTATCATATGAAACAATTTTCTTCGTTCGAGTACGATTTCCCATTTGACCACATTGTGCATCACACACAGTCCAGTCACTCCATGGATAATATCTGCATTCTTCTGCAAAAATAAAATTATTATTATGGAAAGACCACGAGACGTGAAGTTCTTATTAGCTACCTTGGCATGGAACGCCGACTTTCTTCAGTCCAGTTGCATCACAAATTAAATCTGTGCAATTATTTATGTATATAACACCACTTCGATCGACTACATCGCCAATTCGTACTTCAATATTTGTTTTTTGAGCTGTTGTCGAGTTTATCATATACCCAACAATATCTAAATTATCAACACAGTAGAAGAAAATGTTAGAATAATAAACCCTTTTTTACCATTGCTTGGTGGATTTTTCTTAATGGTTTTGATATATTGTTCTAGTGTTAACGTACATATTCGGCATGAAATATCACCACATGGTCTAGAGTCGTCCAATGGCTCTGAACATGATGTACCGTTGATCACTGTTCGCGATCGATATTGGGTTCGTTCCGGTTTACATTCTGGTGAGCAAGTTGTCCAATTACTCCAAGTGCTCACTAAACATGGAGTTTTACTAGTCATTGGAGAAGTTGATAATGTATTGCGTGGTGTCGTTATTGTCATTGTCGATGATGGTGTAACCGCCGTTGTCGGTACTGCAAAGTGCAACGTTGTTTAGCTTAAAGTCAATTATGAAAAAACTAATTATACCATTACCTGGCGGAAAACATCCAATAATTTGTATATTAATATATTTTGTTCCTTCACTAAATACAAATTGTATATCAGTTGCATAAAGATTATCAAAGACTGTATCCGGTTTAATCATTCTAGCGAATTTTTTCCATTCATTTGTATTATTTAACGTTTTGATGTTGATTATAACACTAAAAAAGTTTTCTGCTTTAATTATTATTTCACCCACGGGTATTTGCGAATGATCATTAGTCAGTCTAACAATAATTGAATCCGAAATAGATGCTGGTGTATAACCGGCACCATTTGGACGAACTAATGATCCGATCACAACATTAGTACCAGATACAATATTTTGATTCGGTATTAGTTGAACATCAGACATGCCGTCGGTTATTAGACAGGGTTTAACAGTCACAGCAGTTGAACGATGTGTGGTTGTGAATGGAACAACTAAAGAAATTGAGATAAAAATAGAAAATGAGAGAAAAACACCAGATTCACACCTACTTTCATAGAAACATCCAATTACATCTAAAGTAACATTTTTTGGACTTTTATTATCTGTTGTATCAAAAAAATGTATCACTATTGAGAGAACGTCTTCAACTTGTAGATTATTATCTAATTGCGGTCGATTTGCTGGAGATGTGATGGTTTTTATTGATTGATTATGAGAGTTATAGAAGTCGACGGCTAACTGCAGAACATTTGAATGACTTTCAGGTGGAATTTGTAGAAAAAACATTTTGCCAACACGCTGAAAGACGATTCGAACGGAATAATGAGCTGCTCCCTCGGGAAAGTTAATACCGCTTCTTCCAGGTACAATTTGCTCTATGTGCTGAACAAATGGTGACGAATAGATGTCATCAACAACGCCAATATTCGGATTCATTGCTTGAACTTTAACACAAACACGTGGTTCAGTACCCGTTATCAACGCATGTGTCGTCAGTGATGGAGAAACCAGTGATGATGCTGTAGTTAAGCCGTTAACAGGTCTTACACAACCAATAATCGATACTGAAACATTATGTGGATAGGAACCGTCCGTTGTATTCGCTATTTTTAAAGCAATACCGCCGATGGGACCCGGAGGAACCAACTGTTCGATCTAGAAATATTCCGAAGTTCAATAGAAGTATTTGTGCATAAAGACGACACGATCTTACAGTTGTCACTGTTGGACTCGTTTGTACAATCCACAAATTACCAAGAGCATTTTTTATTTCAGAACCTTTTTCATCATAAAATAAACATTCAATCTGATTCACATTCGATTCACCATTCTTCGACGAAACCGAAATCAGTTTAATGTAAGAAACTTCAACAACATTTAGTTTAATCAATAACACAGGGTACCGCGTCTCAGAAAACGATAAACCAGGTTTATCATCACGTAAAACATCAGGTGAAATAATACCACCCGGCTGAATTTCGACCGACTGAATTAAGTTAGGATGAAAAAACAAATCTTCAAAGTAACATTCAGTAACGCTGCTTGTTCCAGTAAAGCCGATCGTTTCGGCGTGTGTTCTTTCCGTGTGCGTTGTTCCGGAGTAGATCGTCCCCGTGTGGGTTGCGCCGCTGGTCATGCCAGATGCTACGGAGGAACCTGTAAGGTGAACGAATCGAAATAGTGACGCTATGTTACCACTTTAGAAAGACAGAGTGCTAGTAAACGACTGCTGTGTGATAAAGAATCAGCGATGCCCACTGAAAAAAGTACAGCTGGACAAATTACAGGAAAAGGGGGACATAACCAAGACTGTTTTTTCCAGAAAGCGGAAAAGCACAAAACACAAATATTTATCCTGCGATATTATTCAGAGAAATAAACGCACGTACGTACAGTCTGTTATGTCGGTGTTTCTAATATGATAACGTAAAAACATAAAATTCAATACAAATACCTTTTGTCACACGAAACCCACTAAACGGCACTCAGACGTTATTTTTTACTAACCTGCTAATTTTCCCATTCCACGAACCGTCTTACCGCGCACGCATTATTTATCAAAAATCATAAATCATCATCAGGAAAATTCCAGCACGCTAAAGTTACGGGATTCATGTCCCCACTCTTCTTCATAAAAGTAAAGACTTAGCTAAAAGGTCTTTGTAAGATCTCTCAGAAACAACATAATTTTCAAAAAGCACCATTACGGCTATTTCTCAGCCGAAAAGATAATTACGAAAGGCTCCCCAACGCTAAAAATTTGTTACACCGCGCCACCAACAACCTTCTAACCCTGAAACTCTAACGCATATCGACAAAAACCAGGAAACCCCAAACGCATCCAGCCTCCCTAATGCAATTCTGATCATGTGGACGCTCTAAACAATAATTCATCAGAAAACGGAAGAAGCGTCTTTTAGAGTCAATGTATCCTTCCATTGAAACGTTTTATCTTAGAAAAGTTAATAATCCTTTCGCATTATGTATTTCATCTTTCAATTTGCAC
>CAJNOQ010000283.1:0-57149 GCA_905250885.1 Didymodactylos carnosus | reverse complement strand
TCTGGCTATAGTGGTGCTCTCAGTAAAACTCCCATAACTCCATCAAACCAAAAGCTAAAAAACTCTTTTTCAGACTGCGAGAAAGAGCATATTTAGCCAGAATTTAGAAAATTAGTGAATAAATGCGTGACAACCGACAGAAAAATTATTATTTCTCCATGGTTTTTGATGTGAAAAAATGTGAAGTGTAGCTAAAAGATACAGCAAAGCCAGGGCTACATAATGGTCGATTCAGGTTTGTTGACTTTCAAAACGTTAACACAAAAATCGTTTTTGACTAGAAAGTTTTCATTTTTTACGTCTTTCGTATAATTTGCATAGTTTTCTTGATTGAAGCTCTGAAAGTAAAGTTTAAGTATCGTTTTGTAGAGTATTTCACGGTGAATCTTTTGAAAAACACTAACCTTAAACACTAACCTAAAGAAACACGAGAAAAATAGAAAATACTGAGGCCGTCATTCATTGTGCGTCATCCGTAGGTAAACTGTAAGTGGAAAACTTTTCTCTCAAAATAATGCATTTTTTTCTTAAAGAATCTTGATACTTGTGAGAAGTAGACAACAATCAAATTATTAAAAAAAATCTTTTTAAAAATTACTCATGGATGCTGAGTGGTGAAGTGTGTCATTAAAGAGTGATCTCTAGAATTCAAGGGTGCCTTCCTCTTCACTCTGTTTGCTCCCTCTTGAGAAAGACGGAGCGAAAGGTTCAAAGATCGAGTCCAGCTTTTTACCACAAATGCTTCAGACCGTATCTGAGATTCTAATTTTTTTTGAAAAAATTAAACTTTTCTTCTTGAGATATTCAAAAAATGCTGAAAATGCTCTGTAAAGAGTCGGTTTTTGATTTTAAAAACCTTCTCACGACGAAAGTTGAAATTGAAAGAGCTTTGAAAAAATTTAGAATCTAAGATACGGTCGGCAATAGCTGTGGTCTTGGGCTCGATCGGATTATTTTTTGGAGGATTCGTAATGTAATCGGATTGAAACCACTAGTGTTTTCCGAATTACAGATAACATTTAACCGCTCATTTGTGGCGATGCTCATGTATCCGCGAAAATTGGAAAATTTCAAATGGTCTCCGTCTGAAGGGAACACTATGCCCTATCAGACCATGTATAAGAAAAAATTCTGAAGACATCGGAAATAAAAAGAAATTAACACTACTACAAAAATTGATGTTTTTCAGACTCTCGAGTAAAAACTTAAAAAATTCATAACTTTTGCAAAAAAAGATTGTGGAACACTGGGAGTGTTCTTACTTTGTAGGTTAGACTTTTCTCTACATTAGCCCATATTCAACTAAAAATAAAAAACTTTGTCAAAAAAGAGAGGTTAATGGTTATTTCAATTGTAAATAGCTATATCAGATGTTTTTACTCGTGACTATTGATTGCGGTACAACACAACTTAGAGAGTGAAGGTGTTTTCGTCCATAACTCCAAATTTTATTTAATTAGTGTTTTTAATATACATTTTTATGCAATGGGAGTGATATAGCATATTTTCATAGGAAAAACATCAGCTGATAGTGTATTTTTTTTCCATTACGTGTTCCTATATTACCACTGAATTCGATATTGTTAATTTTTAATTTATTTAACGATGTAATGATTGTCATTTTCAATCAACATCCAGTTGGATAGACTAGTCTTACTTGTTCTTGTACATGCATTCATTATCATCATTTCATAGAGTGAAATATGTAGAGCGAGAGAGTCATATTCGGTTTGGACTACCATCATTGTCTGAACGATTGACTTAGATAAATCTCAAACATCAAACAAAATGCGCTCACTATCATTTAACTAAGCTTTCTTCACTTTTCTGGTTTTAATATTAATTTTAATTCGTAACTTTCTAATTTTTTATGCCTTTTATATTATTAAAAGTTTTACTCGTTTTTAGAGAAAATCAACTCGTTTTCCTTTATCGATTGTAAAGTTAACTTTTTTTATTAAGTTCAGGACTCAGACTTTTTACTAATTTACACCCATAGTTTATCAAGTGTCAGGTGCATTTCATCAGCCTCGGTACTTGGAAACAACTAACTGACACTGAATAGTTCCTATACAATAGTTTTTAAACCTTTCTAATGTATCTATCTTTAGTTTTATTACTACTGTAGGTATTTGATCATAATTCTATTTACTCCATTGTGTATTTTGTTTCCAGTTATATTTAAAAAAATGCGAAGAAACATATTTCAAATATTATTCAGATGCATGAGTGGTCGATTTATTCGCTCCTCATTACTATTAGGCATTTTTCTGATAATTGGATGTGCAAATGTTTTTTACGTATTATATCTGGGCGAACATAAAGTTATTCTACTCGTTGATCCTCAAGAAAAAGAAAATAATAATAGTCTATTGAAAGATATAGAAAATCTGCATTGGACAATATCACAGGAATCATTCACTTTGAAACGATCACGTTTTGCATTACGACTGTTAAAATTTCTAATGAAAAATGCTTCACCGGGAGAAACATGGATATGGACACCAACCAACGAATATCCATCAACACCCTATCAACCAACAGTGATTGAAAACGAACCACCACCACCTGAGAAAGACACATCATTCCAATTACCACCTCAATGTATTAAAGATGAAATTTCTCGTGTATGCAAAATATTAACAAATGCCGATTCAAGTATTGGGGAAGAATGGTGTAAATTGTTTTCAAAATGTTATCCGAATACATTAGAAACGACAACAACTATGTTGAATGATGGTACAACGTATATTATTACGGGTGATATTGACTTAATGTGGCTGAGAGATTCAAGGTAGGTTTATTGATTAATCTTACTCACTTTATGCTATTTTTTTAATTTAAGTGCACAGGTTACTCAATATTTACCATTAGCGAAAGAAAAAGATATTCAGCGAATAATTGAAGGCCTTATTAAGCGACAATCAATATTTATTACAAAAGATCCGTATGGTAGTTCATTTCGAACGAAACTTCGACCAAATCCTCCGTCTGACGATGACCTCAAAGCGGGGCATACGCAGAAAGGACGTAATATGTATGTTTCGATGCATAATTTTGAACTGGATAGTCTGTGTTATCACATTGTTCTTAGTTATAAATGGTGGAAAACTAGTGGACGTACAACAATATTTACAAAAGAATGGTTACAAGTGGTAAAAATTATTGTTAATTTGTTCACCATTGAACAATATCACAGTGAATTATCTCCGTACAGGTATACAGAACTCAGCAATGATCATAAGGGTACTCAAGTAGCGTATACCGGTATGATATGGTCTGGATTTCGTCCCAGCGACGAACAAACAGCTTATGGTTACTTAATACCAAGCAATATGTTTGCTGCAGTTTCCTTGGAAAATCTTGAAGAAATTTTAACAACTATTTTTTATTCAAAAGAGGAAGATTTAATTAAACAGATAAAACAATTGATAAAAGATATTCACAAAGGTATATATGAATTTGGTACAGTATATAATAAAAAATATGGAAAAATATATGCCTATGAAGTAAACGGATACGGCAATCATACTCTAATGGATGATGCGAATATACCGTCTTTACTTTCCATACCGTACTTACAATATCATTCACCATATGATGCTAAAGGTGAAATAGTTCAAAATACACGAAATTTTATATTAAGTTACGATAATGTTTATTATTATGAAGGGTTATTCGGAAAAGGTATATATACGTTTAACGTTTTTTTTTTCATGATTTTTAGTCTAGAAGTGGTCTTATTCTTTAGCCTATCTATACTTTCCTCTACAACAGACTATCTTTAACTCAAAGTCGAAAATTACAAATTTAGTTCCAAACAACATATGATAGAGAATTAGTCTCAATATCTACTACGAACACCTTTATGTTTCATAGGTATCGGCAGTTCTCACACAGATATCGGTATGATCTGGCATTTGGCAGTCATTATGGAAGGTTTAACAACGAACGACTCAGATAGTGTACACAATGTTTTCAGCATACTTGAAAAATCACATGCCAATAGCTATCAGATGCATGAAAGCTTTCATGTAAATAATACCTTCACGTTTACACGCTCATGGTATGTGTGTTAATGTAAAAAACAAACATACCATTTTAAAAAAGTTTTTCCTCAGGTTTGCTTGGGCCAATAGTTTGTTTTCTGAATTTGTACTGAAACATATAGATTATCTGGAACAATGGATTAGAATTAAAGCAAAACAACGAACAAGTTCTTTACCAAAAATCGCCACCATACTCTCAACGACTACCACAAAACTCTCAGTAAGATATTTTTATTTATCTTAGAAAATTCATGCAGAATACATATCATGTTTAGTAAACCAGTGAGAAGAAGAAAGAAAAGACTACCATAATCAGGATTTTTCAAAACCAATGCGTAAAACACTATACAATGATAAATTGATGCTTGCAATTCACGTCCTCGTCGATTGTATTCGTTTACATACATCAGTTGTTTTAATATCGATTAAAAATATGAAAAGTTGATCATGATTTATAACTGTATGTATTCTATTCGATTAATGGTGGAATTGATACATGATCCTCTAAACTAAAAGAGTTAGCTCATGTTTAATGTAGGAGTCAATCGAAATCTGAACATATGGGAACGAGACAGTGAATACTCATTATGCCGTCGTTTATCTATCATTTTTGGTGGTGGTAAAATGAAAACTCTAGTTTAGTTAACTCTATTTTTATCTATTAACAGTTATCTTCGATGATCTACAGTAATATATTCTGTTAAATTGGTCTACTTATTATCATTTTTCAGCATCAAACTTTCGGATTTATTGTATAAAAGATTGAGAAATTGGTCATCGATTTGTTCGATGCGACTGAAAATCATGTTCTCTATTCTCATTCAAAATTATGCTAAAAATGCAATCGAAACAGATACCTAAAGGATCATACTAAAATCACCATAATCACTTGTATTTATCAAATTTAATACAAAATCTTATTCATATTATCTCTCAAAATTATGGCGATCAAATAGAATTATAGATCATCTACGAAATGAATTGAAATGATATATTTATCAGTAAAATACGTCTTGTTCAAAAGTTATGTACATTTGAATTTATATCGGCACCCATCAGTGAAAGTTGAATTATAAATGATATAAAAATTTTAGTTTTGCAAAACATGTCGTTGCAAAATATGTATGCCCGATACTTTTCACAAATGAGAAATGGATTCAGAATGCCGAAATTCATATCGACCTGGAATATGTTACACTCATGAAATGCAGTACATTCTAAACGACATCCTTACCGGTGCTTTTTGTATACTAATCTGTATTGCAGATAGAGTAAAGCTGTGTTCATTTCTTT
Organism: Didymodactylos carnosus; assembly: GCA_905250885.1. Classification (NCBI taxonomy): domain Eukaryota; kingdom Metazoa; phylum Rotifera; class Eurotatoria; order Philodinida; family Philodinidae; genus Didymodactylos; species Didymodactylos carnosus. Next base: position 51,807 of record CAJNOQ010000283.1, on the reverse strand, counting down.
ATGAAAAATAATTTATTTTGAGGATAATATTTTTCGAAATTAAGTGTAATAAAACTAGCCACGATATTTGTTGTGTACTAAGCACTTAAATTTTTATATGTATAATCGAATTGTTTAGGAATATTGTGTAATTTTTATTATAATCATGTTAGATTTTTGATAGATTAGTTGACCTAAAATGGTATGTTATACTAAATAAATCAATTAGTTTTTGTGAAGAAGGCAGTGAATGTACACATTTCTTAAAAATGTATACTTTTATTAATAAATCTCATCATTAAATTGCTCATCAGCTTAGAAAAGTTCAACATAAATATTTCGGACATTATTAGAACAAATCGTCAACACCTCTTTCATGTTTAGTTACAGCAAGGCTTACGTAATTACTAATACAAATCTTAATCATTTACAGTAATTATATGTTATACATAGAGTATACATTCTCTAGAAATTATGTACATCCGCTATTTTCATAATATATTCACTTCTGGTACAATTAGTATAAACAGAATTATTATTTACATAAGTCGACGCATTCCAATATCAGTTTTAATTAATTCGAATGTCTGAGATACTTGTGGATCAGATATAAAGTGGAAGAGACCGTCATAGACGTTCGATGAGTTTAAGATGAAAACGTTATAATTTACCCAATGTACATCATATAAAAGAACAGGTTATCGCAATTGGACTAGTTTTCATATCATACTTAATTAGTTTTTGTCATTGCTATCTTTGTCAGAATTTTGCATTACATTGGATAACTATCAGTATAAATCACGAAAAACAGCTTCTTGATATGTATTACATTGAGATTATAAAGACAATAAACGTATTTCAAATACTATTCGGATGAATGAGTCTCCGATTCATTTATCAATTCTATGAGGTTTCTAATGACTGAGTATGCATAACTGATGAAGTCTTTATAATGTACTCTAATTTGAAGTATCAGTGTTTTGAGCATTTCATGTAACATCAGATAGGTCTTTTTTCAGGGTTCCGTATATCTCCGTGAAAAACCTTTGGAAAACTTGCGAGACGTCTCATTGTGCACGGAATATTTTGCTTTATCAGATCATATGCAAGATCTTTGTAAAGTATATACGATGAAGAGTCATTAAACACTGCATTGAATGAGGCATTCTACATCTTTTTCTGCCTAATTAATAAAGAAATACGCTTGTTTTTTTAAAGTTCAAAATTCTATGAAGATTTTCGGCATTTTTTTTTAAATAGAAAATGAATTAGGATTATTGAGTATGTAAAATACTCGAAATTTATATACAGAAATTTTTATCTGTCATCTCAAGATTGAAACAGGTCCCGTGGTATTCTACTGCATCTTGCAGTCAATTCAGTTACAATATTTAGTCGACTCATCTATTGTTAATGCAACAGACAATCTATTCACCATTGCATGAAATGACTATGTCTTCTTAGTTTCATGTATTTGAACCATGTCTCACCTTCAGAATATGAAATATGCATCTATTTGATAGTCTCAAATATCTATTTTCCTTCTTAAAAAAGTTATAGAAAAGAAAAACGTTGAGAACAGAAAAAAAAATCTAATTTTTGTGTAAAAAGCTAACAACATTAAACAATCAAAATATTAATTAGTGTGTCGTGCACGTACATCGAACAGTACTTTTTAAAAAAGGATAGAAGGTCAGAGAAAAAAATTCTTTTTTCACACTTTACAAAGAAAAAGAATGAGATAAACAAAATTTGTCCGTCTAATTTGTCCAGTATTATATAATGTGTGTTTTAATAGGTGAAATAACACAATAATGAAACGGAATTGATGAGATTTGCTTTGAATAACATATTCACTGTTAATATAAAAGAATAAAAACTGTACAATCATTTCGCGATTATGCTACTTTCAATAAACATAAAAAAACCAACAGATAACAACAACAACAACAACAACAATGATAACAAATAAAAAGAAAAATATTAAAGGCACTCAGGAGAAGAAACATTTTTGATTAAATGGAGGAATGGAACGTTAATTTTAAAACAAAATCTGACCAATAACGGTCATCGTTCTACTACCAACTAAAATGAGAATAGCCGGTGTGTGGTTAAATTATTTTTCTCTTGTTGTTATACTACCACTACTATCGCCACTACCATTATAATAAAATTTATAAAAAAATATCGTACCGGTTAGTGTTAACAATGAAACAATACCATAAATTAATAATGGTCGACGATTTTTTGATGAGAACAATGTAAAAATAGAATTTGTTAATTTTTTTACTGGTTGTTGTTCATTTTGACGAAGTTTTTCTTTTATATCTTGCACTTTTTTCTCTATAATTTCATTTCTTTTCAAACGTTCTGTTCGTAAACGTAATGATGTATCATTGTTAGAATCTCTGAAAATAAAGAAAAACATTTTTTTCTTATACAAAATAATAAAACAAAAGTTTCGTCATTGATCTATCATACGATGGAATGTATAATGGTATTCATTAACTTAGTAATACTAATAATAGTCAAACTTCATACCCTACTACCGAAAGTACCAAAGTCTATAAAAGAGTTTTAACTATGAAAAATGTTTTCAATATTCTAACATTCCAGATGTTTGTTCTTACTTTGTAGTAATATCCACCAGTGGTGAGGTTGTTTTTGTGTAGTCTGCCGTTGAAGGTGTAGCAATTGATGAAAAAAATTTTCCATTATTTTGATTGTAATCACTAGTGGATGTTGATGGTATGGTTGAACTAGTTCTGACGGTTCTTGGCGTGAAAATTGATGCGTTTGAATCTAAACGACGTATTAATTCTGTATTAATATCTTCTAAACTATCGGATAGTTTAGAAGACGGCATAATATTATGTGCTCGATTTAATTGTTGTTTTTTATATCCATAATTGTAGTCTTCTTCCGATGACGATTCCAAGCTCGATGACATATTATCCGGTTCATCTAAAAATTGTGCATGTGATTCTTCTAGCTCATCTAATATTTTAAGACCTTCTACTATTGCTAGATAAGAAAACCTAAGTAGAAAAAAATATATTCTGAATTACAAGATATTTTGTTATTTTTCCGTTTAACCTTAATTGTTCGTTTGTTTGAATTAGACCATGTCGTTGTAATCGAATTTGAGCTAAAACTTCTATGAGGGATATTTCTTCAGGATTATCCGTATGAGCTAACTAAAATGAAAAGAATGATGCTTATACGTTTAAATACATACACATAAATATTTAACTTACCATAACAAGAATAGAATCAACAAGAACAAATGTTCCTAGAAAAATAATAATAAATGTCAATGAAATACTTCAAATAAAAAAATTAATTCCTATTTATCGTACCTGATCTTCCTATTCCCGCACTACAATGAAGAACGGGTGCACCGTAACGTGAATCAAAGGCACCAGAATGTCGAACTGCCATCAAAAATTCAAGAAATGGTTGTGCAGAATCAGGGGCACCTACATTAAAAGATGTAAAACATCTATCTCGTTTAATTAAGCATATAAGAGTTACCATGATCTGGCCAATCTGTATAATGCCAATGAATAATACATCTAACTTCATCCGTCTAAAATCAAAATCATATTATGTTTATTTCACAACAACATACATCTGTTTTGTTAGCAATACACGTGTAGTTACTAAAACTTACTCTCATATTCGTTAATTCAAATTTTCTTTGTGTATAACATGGACCAGGTTTTTCTGACACAAATGTTACTTTTAAACCAACATCGTTATAAATCAATTCTGAATCATTCGAATAATCTGGATAATATAGCCAACATTTATTACATCCTTTTTCCATTAATTTCGTTAGCATGACTATAACACAGGTATTTTGTTCCCATATCATTTGCCAAAAATGTTTTGATGTTGTAGGCAATGGACCCTATAAAAAATAAACTCACACAATATAATGTTACCTTATAAAATTTATAACTAATCTAACCTGAGTCAATATATAACGTCGGTTTGCTAATGGTACATTGATAAAACTTGCATTTATGTAATCGATTGGACCATTATTTAGACGAACACGAGTATCATCATACGGGAGAACGTCACGAAAACGATTTAATGCTCGATTTGTATTCATCAATGCAATATCATTTTTCTTTTCTAACGTTCGTATACCGTGTTCTGTGGCCAATTTCTAAATAACAGCAAGTTTAGTTAAATGCGATCTTTGCACTGAAATGATGGTTGACTTACATGAAATAGCGCAGACCAACCATGTTCTCGTTCAATCTTTTCAAATTCTTCTTCAAGATGTGACATCTTAAAAAGAATGAGAGACAAAAACTATATCAAACAGGTTAGACTATTCGACGCTGACAACATTTGTCAATAGACAATGATAGCAAGACAGTGCAGTATTCCTTTATCTCCAAACAGACTGTTTTCTTATTAAAATCAAAATTATTTAGAAACACAATTATTATTGTCGTTTGCATTTTAATTTTTCTAAAAAACACACACACGTACAGAAATAAACAATTATTTTTCTTTTTTATATCAGACATTTTAAATGAGTAAAACTATACATGAACGAGAAAATGGACGGATGGGATTTATGCAAACAATTTCAACACACACACACACACATTGACAAACTATAATAAGATCTGTTTCAAAATTTAACTTTCAACGAGACGTTCGGAGCAGCATATTTGTTCAATGGCCAATCTTTACCATTGAGTTTTAATGATTTTGGTGTATCAACACGTATCGATTGGATCGAAAATTTCTAAAAGTAAAAAAGAAAAACAATTGAAACCAAGCATGTGGCTATAACCGACTGATTAAGATCGATGATTACATAGGGAGAGTATAGGAGAACAATTAAATCAGTTTTACCTATCCTTTCTACGTAATACACTATTAATCTGTTCAACTTGAAAATGACTTTTAATACGACGAGATGATCACCTGTTTATCGATCTTTCTCTTGCATATGACAACTTACCTCTTTTTTCCATTCAATATTTATCAGTCTATAAAACGGTTTCGGAATTTCAATAATATCACCGAGTGAAACAGATGATGTAATATCAACATAATAAACTGTAACCAACACACATTTCTCTTCTGTATCAGCCAATATAAACATTCTTTATTATAAAAACAAAAATGAATATGAACAAAGATCATAGATTTAATACTTACAATTTGACATCTTGTATACCAAGACTAGCGACGACCGTACCACGGTATATAACTGTATCATTTTCACCATTACAAAGAAAATCAAGTGGCACAACATTATCATTACATTTTGTTTCATTTAATACTGATATTAAAGATTTAAATCGTTTTGGTTTGAGACGACCCTTGATTAAGAATAAATTTGATAATAGGGTGTATTATTAAACAAGAAGTCAAAAATGACATACTTTACAAGCAATAAGATCAGTAACTGTTCTTAAATAGGATAACAATGAGTCTTGATTATTTCGTGCATCATCATAATCTGGATCTAATTCGATGGCTTTTTCATACGATTGGAGTGCATCCTGATAATCTTCGTGATATTGTAACGCATACAAACAAAACGAGAAATAAATTTTGTCCTTTTGGTTGTTTGAAACAAACTACTTACTACTCCACGACTATAATGCAAATCGGTATCGAGTTGTGAAGCTGGATCTTGTAACTAAAAACATATGAAATATCTACAGACTAAACTGTAGCCTAACATTGAGCATAAATATGCAATAGAACATTTTTGTCATTTTCTTCAAACATTTTGATCAAAACAATCTTTTAACGAGCTTGTCAACTGTTTTTGATGCAACGTTAATTGATACAAAAACTAACCGCTATATTGTATGCACTGAATGCTTGTTTTAGATGTTTTGGATGGTTTTCTACCATAAAATAATAGCATACATACGAATTTCCAAGTGTATCTAAAATAAGAAAGATACATAATCATTCGAAAAAAATGGAGAACAATCGTTGAAAAAGAATAAGATCAGTCTCTGACATTCAATTAATTGCTAAAAAGACATTATTCTCCATTAAATTGTTAATAAAACGTATAACATATATTCGAAATTCACATTTTCATAATTCATCTAACAAACAGATAACGAATATTGTTTTTTCTTTTACTTAAAGAGTTTACTTAATTTCATTTCTATATAATAGTAGTTAGTCTGCTCAACAAAATCTAACAATATGGATTATTTTTATCATCAAAACTATATTTAGCTCATACTTACACCATGACGAACCATCTTTTACATCAATTTCTACAGCATTTTTTGCATATTGTATACTTTCGTCAATCAATTGTATTCGCTGTGTTCGATCATCCGTTTTTGTTGCTAATTGACGAATGACAATGGATAAATTACGTAATACAGAACGATTTTTTTCCTTTAAAAAGTACGTAAGAAACCGATTAATAAACTCTAATTTAAAAAATTCATAATCTATTTTATTTTACTTTTGAATTTGCATTTTTAAAACAATTTGATGCCATTTCATATTCACCATTTTTTGCATAACTTTCACCTAATTCATTTAATGTAAGAATATTCGATGGATTGAGCAGTGCCGCTTTACTCAAATAATCTGTTGCACGTTTTTCATATTCAGGAAATATGTTGTACGCTCTTCCTTTCCAATAACAATAATTTGATTTATTTTCCGGGTCACGTATTTGTTCTAAAGTTAAAAATTAGTTTATTTTAACTAATATGATTTCATTTATTGGTAAGTATACCTTCAATTTCCGTAAAATTTGACATTATTTGATCTAACTTTACACGAATACGTTTATATTTCATTTTTGATGATTCAGTAGTTTCATTTTTATTTGAAGTATGTAAATCATCCTTTGGTTTTGCTTTGAATAATTCATTACGATATTGGTATAATCCTTCGATCCCATTCTAGAAAAACATAAACGGAAACAAAATCACCACTCATAGAAATACATAAGATGTTGAAAAGTGTGTAAAGAAGAATGAGAATTAATATAAAGTTCAATTCAATTATCAGAAGCAAAAAAAACACAGTACCTTTAATGATGCAACTGTCTTTGCTTCTTCAGCCTGAAACGCATAAAAATATATTGTTAAACCTTGATTGTTTTTTGACAATCACAAATTTTACTTGAACCATTCATGATCAACAAATGATAGTCAAAAAAAATAGAATGATAGCTTACTGTTCTCAGCTGAACTTCATCCACATCAGTCATCTAGAAAACGAACAATAACTATAATAATACCATCTAGTTCTTTCTTTAAACAACAATACAATTAAAACTATGTTCTGAGATGTGAACAAACATCGAAGTCTCAGATACTATCATCACAGCAAGAAAAACAGTATTCAAATAACGTTAGCCTATACATTTGATATTAAAAGACAAGTAATCGTGAATAATGTTCACAAATTTCAGATAGCCTTTATTTAAATATAGATAATCATTAAGTATATCATACAAAAATAACTGAAGACAAAAAAAGTGAAAAAATCGACAGTTAAACCATTGTAGACAAGCAAAACATGCATTTCTTTCCGAAATCAATAAATATTAAAAATGCATATCACACGTACAATAACGATATGTAAAACTATGGATTCGATTTTGATCTTTTACGATGAATTCTTATAGAAAAATGCTATCGATATAGTCGCCATATTATATCCGCAAATTTTTGCCATTTGAATTAGTTCACCCACTATTAGCTTAGCGATGATACTGGATACTATTAAGCATTCAGAATATCGACCTGGAATTAATTAATAATCTTTATTTTCATCAATTTGTGCTGGATTTTGGTATATAGTATTTCAATAAGAACCACAGATATGATCATTATGTTTCAGTTTATTTGATATTCTTTTCTAATTCTTGATAAAATTTTTAAATTTCATCCCATACTTCGTTTCAGATTATAAGATTCATTCAAATTCCTCTACGTTAGCAAGTGGATTCGCTCACAATATAAATAACGGATGTACCAGAAGAAATGGATCACTTAGTATTTTGCCAATATCTCTGTTAATTTTCATTGTCAAGGGTCGAACTTCTTTTTAAAAGATTCTTCGTTCAATTCACTACAAAAACTATATTGAACATTTTTTATACATGGTACAATTAAAGGAATATGGATGAAACACTGCGAAGCTCCAGTCTTAGGTATGCACCAGTTAAAAACTGGTTGGGGCATCCGGGAGAATTACTATACATCAGTTACCAAGATTCGCTCATAGCTGAGGAACCAGTCGTAATCATGAAAGGTAATATGACTAGTTGATAGAATTTTTCAAAGGAATGATCATTTTTTCTTTACGATATAAGATAATATCTTACACCGCAAGATATAAAAGACTAAAATTAAAAACTATTTTTTAGGCTACAAAGTAATGGAGACTGGAGCCTCGCAGTGTTTTATCCATATTCCTTGATTTGTACCATGTATAAAAAATGTTCAATATAGTTTTTGTAGTGAATTGAACGCGGAATCCTTTAGAAAGAAGTTCGAGCCTTGGCAATGAAAATTAACAGAGATATTGGCAAAATACTAAGTGATCTATTTCTTCCAGTACACCCGTTACAATATACATTTTGTAATATAAAACAGTTTTCAAGTCATCTTCGTTTAAACGATAACAATTTCTGATTTAATTCGCGACTTACCTGCCACAAAGAGAAAACAGAAATGAAGGTAGTCTAACACGACATCATCATCATCATCATCATCATCATCTTATCACAAACTTTTTACTTCATGTCATCAAATACATACTTGATATTTTTTATGACCCACGGTTACCAAATATTTTTTATTCCCAACGAAAGAAGAAATATACGTCTTGTTTCAGTTCAGTAAACCCAGATAAAGATATGGCCAGTAAACAAATCGGCTTACCTCAAACACAACTGTTTGCATGATAATGTTTCTCTTACATGAAATTAGCATCGTCTAACACATTTTCGTTGATTGATTTTTCTTATTGCAAAAATTCAATTTGAACACCTACGTTTATTGCAGTATTATACGAACAGGTTTTTTATTGTTGATCATTCAATCGAATAGTGCCTTAGCATTACGTTTATGATGTAGCGTTTGACCATTGTATTATAAGATGTATCACGCTTCGATAGTTCTAAATTATACAAATGAGACGACATTTTGACCACAAAGTGGGGCTTTGGATGCTTACAAGCAACACTTTCTTCATTAAAAAAACGTCGTCATCATAAATCTCCACACATAATAGAAGATTATCTTTCACTAGAGGATCACTGTCAATTATGCAACATCAAAGCTAAGTAGAAGACTATGGTCTTCTATTTCGGATTAATATCAGTACTGATGGAAACTTTTTTAAAAAATGGACGGAAACGAAAAAAATTAGAGGAATTCTGCTTTTAAACAATAGTTTAATAAATTTTCGTCTCGTTTTACGTTAATTCTCGTTAATTTTATCCCTGTGCCATTCAACTAGTTTTCTACATTCCTCAAAATTCATCCAAATAAAATTCATATCAAAAGCATTATTTTCCCATACGTATAATCTTCGCGGAATGCTGTTGAAGTTTTGTGCTTCCACATTTCTGGATGAAGTGCTAAGAGTTCTTCTTTAGAGTTTCTTCTTTATTATATAAATATAAATTCTATTTTCTTTTCTATTCTATTTTCATATATTTCAAAAAATTCGTGTCGTAAAGTCTCTGATTAATCAATAGTAAAAATTTAGATTCACGAAATTTTTTGCCGTTACTAGCATGCGAATTCAATCATCGTAATAGAGTCATCTGTCAGAATTCAAGTTGCCGGACAAAATAGAGAACTAGATGGAGGGTTAGTTTAATTCACACAAATATATAAAAATAAACATTATAGTAACAATATCAGTGTATTCATGCCCACTCTACAAAATTTTACTATTTATAAGTGGACTAACTACAGTTGCGAAGGACAGGCACAGGTACTGTTCTGATTGGCAAATTTACGATTATATCAATTGTATAACTTGTTGGCGAAAAATAAGATAAATTATCGGGAAGTGTGTATATTTAGGAATTATTCACTAAAGCTAAAACATCTGGCAATCCTGCACAAGACGAACAGGGAAAGATAGACAGTGATGTCTTTTTATCCGGAGGTAGAGCAGATGTCAGTGAATTGAAATAGTGGAACTATGTTTTTCCTCATATACACACACTTACCATTTGGTAATGGGAAAACCGATTTTGACGGATTCTACTCTCTTCAATTTATAGTTTTAATCAAGTAAGTTCGACCTCTACTTCATCATTGTATACAGTTCCATTATATTACTTCATTTGAACATTGCATCTTATCATATTGTATTCTGCATAATAATATTGTATTACTAACGGAAAAATTAATGATAAAAATAATTTGAATTAAAATAAAAAAATATTGCTTGTTCAAAAAGATAAAGATCAAAAATCTGAAATTAAAAATGTAAATTACGAACAATAAGTGTTGCATCATAATAACATTCACCATAAAAGGTAAGACGTCACTTCTTAGTCTTCTTTCTAAAACAATTTAGATATTTTATAATTTTGCTTCCTGGATGAGTATCCTGACTTGGTAAGACTAACTAATATCAATATTTATAATCTAACTGACAGAGTAAGACATTTAAAATTTTATTTTTTAACTTTTTTAATTTTACACGAGTGAAAAACGAAAAGAAAAATGTAGAGAATATGCACAGAAAAAAAATAGATGAAAAAACCAACTAGATATTAAATAAATGTTTTAAAAGAGAAAAAAACCATTTTGTTGTCATTAGAGAAATATGTTTACTTTTTGTATGTGCGTGTGTGTGTGTGTGTATATCGAGAGACAGAGCTAAAATAGCATCTATTTCACGTTTATAAGTAAAAACAAATAAAGAAAAAATAATAAATATAATGTTCACTGTAATATAATACAAATAAAATGAATACAAACGCACAACCATAGTCACATTCTGTTTAGTTTGAGAATGGGAATGCGTGAGATGAGTGAAAAGGCACACCCAAATCTATCCACTAATCGAGAACTTTTACGATTGCGAATATATTTACGATTGCACGAATAAAATCTTATTCTCACTGACGTCGTGAGAATTAGTTCAACATCTTAAACTAAATTAGAGGAAAACTTTAAAACTTTATTGAACTAAAAACAATACATGAATCAATCAGAATGTAGAACTGAGTGAGAGATAAAGAGATAAAGAAAAGAAATACTTACTTACTGCACACACAAAAAATAAGAAGTCAATATAATTTTCAACGCATCCTCACAAAAGATCATAGTTTTAATCAGCTTTCGTAGACCTTTTCCATCGCAAGATAAATGTCTCAATCTGAATAGCTTCAAACCATTCCCTACTTTTTTATGAGTTAACTACTATAAAAATTACTGTATAACTGCATGTCACGTTTACAATTGATTACACATAGTTTGTTTACGATTGTGAATGTGCGCTTACAGACAAAAAAACGAAGAAAATAGTGATAGAGTACAACGAAAAAAGAAAACAAACGACACAGAAGCAAGCAACAACATTATGAAACACATAAATTATTTATATCTTTTTCTCCTGGATCGTTGTATGTGTATGTGTGTGCGTACATTTGTCTCTTAGCAACAACCGCCTTTTTCAGCTGATGAACTAGGACGCTCTCCAGTACGCGGATTTGCATGTTGAGGACCAATTTTAATACCGTTAACCTTGAAATAAACAGCGATGACAAAGGGAAAAAAATAAATGTAATCAGAAAGACAAACCTCGTTTGTTGGATCGAATACTCCTTCTTGGATTTTGCCGTATATTTCTCGTGCAGTGTTTATAAATGCCTGAAACAGGTAATAAATTTAGTCTCATGCTTTGAGAAACAATTTTAATACAATTTGTTATTGGTTTTTTGGATGTGTACAAACTATTGAGAGGTTAGTCTACAAAACTGTTATCCAGTGAAAAAAAGCAATAGAGAACTTTCGATCTGTAAAATTGTATTTCTTGGATCTAGGTTGAATTGCAAGGTTAACTTTACTTACCTCTTCAACATTAGCAGCTGTTTTAGCAGATGTTTCCATAAAAATAAGACCATGTTCCCGTGCAAACGCTTCACCTTCCTCTTTTTGTACTTCACGGCGTGCAAATAAATCGCTACAATAGAGAAATATAGTGAAACACCTTAAATTCAACAATTTCTGAAATTTACCATTTATTTCCAATTAACATGATAACCATATTTGAATTAGAATGTTGGCGTGCATCTTCTAGCCAACTTGTTAGATGATTAAATGTATGACGTCTATAAAATACAAACTTGTGTTTAAAAATCAAAAAAGTAAAAAATAATATTTACATACTGCGTAATATCATAGACAAGCAGAGCTCCTGCTGCTCCACGATAATATGATCTTGTTATAGAACGAAAACTTTCTTGGCCAGCCTGATTAATAAACAAAAGAGGCTCATTTTCACATGCAAAGATTAAAACTCATTTCAATTATATTTACTGTATCCCATATCTGTAATTTTATTTGTTTACCATCAATTGTAATCATTCGTGCACCAAATTCCACACCTAATAAATCATAAAAGTAAAATTTAGTACAATTGTTGAAAATGTCGCGCCTATACACATACCAATTGTCAGATCATGTACTGGTTGAAATCTTTTATCAGTAAATTGCAATAATAAACATGATTTACCAACGCCTAAATGGAACAAAAGAAGATATTGTTTTAAACTCTAATTAAACAATTCGATACAACGTTTACATAGAGATAAAGATTCAGAATGCTGAACTAAATAAGATACAAAGTTCATTACCTGTGTCTCCAATAATAATATATTTAAATAAATAAGCATAAGCCATATTGTTTTATTAATTTTTCAAAGTGAATTTTATGTTATGTTCTCTTTCTTCTCAGTTTTATTAGAATAATGAAATTGATAATTAAAATCGAAAAATCTAAAGAGAGAAAAGTGTTCCACTTCACACACTCTTTAATGGCACAAAATTAATATGAAAACTTATGACACATGCCATAAGATCTGTCAGTAGCCTTTTCAAGCATTTGACAAGTAGTAGCTGGTCTGTTAGAAATTTAATACAGTAAAAAAGTACGTATCTTTATATTTTAGATCATTAAAAATGTCCACACGTCTCATTCTACACTGTACTAGAGAAATTAGTATTAAAAATGAATCATACAAAAACAAAAATAATATTTATTTCGTTTTGTCAAAAAGTAGAATCAGCTGACGTGATTCAAGCTATCACAATAGAATGACCTACCACGATGATAAAAATAGTGTCATTGGCTTAAAATAAGAGCCAATAAAAATTCGTGGATGCAGAAAACATAATCAAAGGGGAAAAAGTGTTGGACATGATTTCCCCGTAGCAACAGAGTTATGCAGAGGAATGAAGTTCAGGTCACAAAGTTGAGTATACGCGTATTGTTAATTTTTGTTCACTTACGTATTATTTTCTCACTATTAACCATTTTGTTCACGACTTTTAAGCAAAATTCATTTAAAACTTGTATTTTAGGCTTGAAAATGCGATGATTCTTTTTTTTAAAATATCAGAACCAGAAGCATCAAATAAAAACAAAACAAAAATAACTTGAGTTAGTGAAGAAAACAAAAAAGTGAAGAAAAAATTTGTAAAACAAAAGCAAGAACAAGCAAAAGAAAAAGGCAAAAATTACAAACTTTTATTAGCTGAACAGTATGGTTTTAAACAATCGAGTTATAATTTTTCTAGTTATTGTATCGTTGAGATCTGTCTGATATAAATGAAACATTAGGATCCCATTACTTCGCAGATGGTTTTCATAATTCTCTACATATTCTAAATATTCTTAAAACATAGAATATAAAACATTATATCTGTTAAGGAGCAGAAGTTTTAGAATTGATAAGATAGTAACAGCAGCTGTTTGTAGATTCATCTTTATTTAATAAAAATTAAAAATTTTTTTTTTAAATTTTATTAAATAAAGATGAATCTACAAACAGCTGCTGTTACTATCTTATCAATATAGAATATAAACAGTCTGCGAGGTTCAAACGTTGTATGAATTTCTTTTGGTATAAAAAGCGGTTGTGAAGTACTAACTTACGGCCGTTTACATTCGATCTATATCGAAATGTTTTTTAATAAATTGTTTTTTGTGTTAAATAATAATGTTTTCGATAATGTTGTCAATAATCCGTATATATTTAAAATTGTCAAAAGTGTTATTCAACACCAAAGTTGAAACAAATAAAAAAACTTAAACAAAAACAACATATCTAATGGGTTCTATTATACTGTGAAGTACAAACGAATAAGCAAAATATTCAACAAATTTGAAATCAAAAAAGCTTCATATTATATGAGTTTTATTCTCCTTCGCAAAACATATAAGCAGGGAGAGACGTCTAATGAGAAAAAGTAAGAAAACAAACTTGAGTATGTATTAACATCCATCCTCTTTTACTACTATGGATCTTATTTTGAATATTCTTTCTGTTGTTTTATTTATATCTACGAGAGCTCCTATTTTAGCAATTTATACTATACAATAGACTTTGAAAGACGAATATTTGGTTTCTTGTATCCAGAAAGAAGCTAGTTCAATGTAAATTTCGACACTTACTATTACAAAATTTTTCTCATTAATTGCATTTAGTGGTACAATGCATTTTGTTAGTGCTTTAAGGTTGTTATTGTCTAAAATGAGAAAAAAATTGATAACATAATTAGACTGGCAATAAGTGTCTTATAACTTTTGATGCAAACATGTGTCAAAGCTATTCGACATTTATTTTAACTAAAAAATCATGTTCTCCAGACTATCGTTATAAAATTTACGCTACTTATTTGGACTCGCTTGAGCGCGTGAATAGCCAATATTCAATATATTTTAATGGTCAACAAATGCAATATCAAGAACAAGTATTTTCGCAAGGTTACACTGCAGTCTGTTTGGTCTTTTTATTATCTTTTAACTTTGCTCGTAGACACGAAGTAATTGAAGGGGAGGCAGCGACCGATCCACCACGTTTATGCTGTATAAAGTTAAGTTCTACGAAAAAGAGATATGACAAACGGCTTGAATGGAACTGTGTGTGGGTAATCATAGTTCGAATATTTGCTGAAGTAAAAATTTGATTAACTCTTTTCTATGAATTTTTATCTGGAAATCTCGGAACTTTTGGTATGTTTTAGGTATTTTCGTGGTCCATCGTTATTTAGTACTAATTTTACCAATATAATAAGACAAATCATAAATAATTTTAGTGCCCTAGAGATCAAATCTTATATAGGATTCCTATAGGAATCTTATAGAATATTTGTAAGAATCTACGAAGAATCTTATAAGAAACGTATGAATTTCTTAACAGTCAATGGAAATGCGTAGAATATCGATAAGAATCTTGTATAAGAAACTAGTAAGATCTATATAAGAATCGTAATGATTCATATAAGAATTTATAGAATTCTTATATAAGATATTTGTAAGTCAATTGCTTCGAACGTATATAAGGTTCCGATTCTTATAAGCAATACAAGGTGAAGATTTCTGTCAGCCAGTTAAATACAAACCGAAGGTTGATACTAGAGGATATAACACAATTTCATTCCATTTTTTAGTAATCAGCACTTAAAAAAGATGATTCGAAATAGAACAGTGGTAGATGACACATGTGTACCAAAAGTGGTGTTCTGCGTGGAGTAGTAAGAGAACATTTACCAGTAAAATGTGAGGAATTGACATCGACTATTATCGATGACTATTGCGTGTATCTGCGTGTATTTTATGGGTTTCAAATATAAAAATGAACATTTTCTTCGGGTGGTATAAAGGTTTTTGGAACAACCCTCCAGCTTTTTTATGCACCTCGGTTCCCGTTAACAGAAGCACTACTAGATGGCTGATAGTTACTGTCGTTTGTATATAGCCATTGTTTATAGTAGTCTTTCCTGGCAATAGCAGAATGGTCATCGTTGTTGTGAAAGTCGACTTAGTACGAATTTGGCTTACGACGTTAGCGCATGCTATAAACGACGTTACTTATGTTCCTCTCAGCATTGAGAAAGATTTTGTTTTTTGATTTAGGTTTTGGTTTATGTTTGCTATTTTTCGTCTAATTTAGTTTAAAAGAGAAATTAAAGCACGGTTTGAAAATATTTGGGTTTGCATTTGCAATTGAATTAGTAGACTTTTAACGTTGTTCTTTATTAAAAGCTGCCGTTTTCGTAGTTTAGCAGCTCGTACATCAGCTCATGTGTTACTAGGCCCGTCTTGATGAGATCGATTACTGGATATATGATTCATATAGCTTGAACGCATGCGTTTCTTTCAGTATTACGATTACCAAGCTTATCAGAAAGGAAGGATTTTCTTTTCTACAGTGTATAATAACAATGCAAATCCCTCATTCACATGGATGCATTGTGTCAATTTTACGTTTAACAACAACATGGTAACAATTACTATCGCTTTTAGGCGAATAGTGACAGTAGTAGACACCTGTTACTATCACGAAGTGATACCAATAGGTTTCTGTTACTGTGTTCTATGATTTGTTGTTTTTTGGCGCACTAGTTGGACTAGCATTAACTGTTCTTGGCATAAAATAAAATGAGCAAAGAGATATGATGAAAGTTCAACAAATACAGAAGGTGATGCTATATTTAACACCTATAGAACATTGAAACAGTCAATGATCATAAAGAATAACGCTGAACAGTAAGTATTAGCATCTACCATCAGCGACGTTCCCATTAGAACTTTTGGAAATAATTAGAAATTAATGCGAACTACATGTTCGATACATGTTTTAATTATTAAGTAATAAGTCTCTAAAGTTGAGCATATTTTCAATAACTTTTCTATGAGATAATTAATTCACACATGACACCTCATATACATTCAGTATGAATAGTGTAGAGTGATTCACTAAGTAGTCACGTACTACTTATCAGCCCATACTTCTGTATAGTCTGATACATTTATACTCTGAAACATTATTACCGATAAAATGTATCATATGTTTACTACTAGAGCACGGGAGTGTTCTAATCGTATTTAAGGGATTCAAGCAGTGTCTAAAGTGTTTCTGAGATACGTTTCACTCGGTCGAGTATCCAATCTGCCCGTAGGGCGGTTGGCATCTAGTTATTATTATTTACTATCGCCGCCATCAAAAATGAAGGCGTAAAACTCACACTTCGCCAACACTGAGTCCCAATGTTGAATTACACTAAATGATCATCAATAGAATCATGAACTTCTATTGCCCGTTATTCATATCTTTTATTTATATAGTTTGAAAAAGTATACAATAAAATAAAAATCTCCGTTGATCAGGGTTTCATAGTTCACCGTTAGCAGTGCATCAATGCATAAACATATTTTCATCATTTAATTTAAATGTTTTAAGAAATTTTGTATTTTTATTATATTTTACAAAAAATTCTTGCAGTCGTTTTATTATTTTTTGATCAATAGTCTGTTATGTCGTCCAAATTTCAATAGGTTTTAAATTTGATGGAATTCGAGCTACTGCTGTACGTAAGTGTCTTATAAATTGTTGGTGATCGCGATCTACGTAAATCTTGGTCAAAACAAAGTTCATTAATAACCAAATGTTTTAATTTTGGTACATATGGTAATAATCGTTCAATTAATGTTGTTAATGTTATTTCTGTATTCCGATGGGTAGTTATATCATTTATACCTAGGAAAGTAAAATAAAACATTTCATCATGCCAAGCTGAATGTATCAGGCGTCGTTGAGCTTAGTAAATGAAATTCAAGTATGTGTTTTTTCTCCTTCTTCACCGTGATGTACAATTTCATTTTTTACTACGATAAACAGCCTGTACCGGTAGAGCAACCCAACACTGACAAACACTCACTTACCTAAAATGTTCGTTTCTAAATTTGGTGCCGGTGTTTGTACTTGAGTAAATTTTAATTCAGCATTATCTGGGCGTGTATAAGGACCATGTTCACATGAACACGAATAAAACTGAGTATATAAATTTAGAAATTTTAGAAATTTCATTGATGATGATATTAATTGACCACATATTGTTAAAATAAACAAAAAAGAAAAAAGATCGACAGTGTGAACCACTCCCTAAAAAACCGAAACAAAGTTTCTTGTTAGCAAAGTTTCGCGTTTACTTTCTTTCTCTCATAAAGCCAACTCTTCGATTGTTTTCTCACTTTCAATATCATGTTCTTCGTCTTTTATTTCATCAATTAACTCAATTCTAACGAGCGATTCTTGCAGATTTGGTATTACTCGCAATGTTTGGATTACCAATGAAACATTCATATTAGACATATACAACGATTTTAAGTCAAAAAGTTTTTGTTGACATAAATCATCTTCTAGCAACACAGAAGGAAAGAAACTTCCCATGTGGTACATGATCAAAATCCAGATAGATTTTAGATTCGCCCTGGATAAGTAAATTAAACCAATGATTAATGTCAAAAATGTTTGAAACAATGAATAATAATCAAAATATTCAAAACAATCTAATAACAACTCATTTGATAAGTGTTAAATTTGGTTATTCTTAAAAAAAAGAGTTTAAGACAATAAATAGTTGCGCATAAGAACTAGACAAAACAAAACAAACATCAGTTATGTAGTTTTTAAACAATATTCTTTTTATAATAAAAGTGAAAGTCAAAAGAAATGGAATAATCTTATTCCCATAATCTTCTTTTTCTAATATTCAATATAACGTCCGTGAGCCACAGTGTAATTACTCAATAGTTCCGTCTTTGTTCTTTTTTCTCAAAGATAACAAAAAAACGTAGTCGGAAATATTTTTGTGCTGCTATTCTTCTTCGTTTCCTTTTCTAGTTGAGCTTTTCAAAAGCATTCAAGTATCTGTCCGCCTAGCGGTCCTCCCTCATTTGTGATTTCAAAGTGTTGCATTCTCTGAGAAATATGATTTTTACCCGTGAATACTAAAACATATCGGTGTGGTTTCCCTGTACCCGCCAGAGGCCGAATCGAGTCGGATCGGATCGGGTTCAGGCCACAAACAAAAATTTGATTCGAGTCGGGTTGGCTTTGGGTCTTAACAAGATTTTTTCAGGTGAAAATCGAGTCACAAGGAGGGAAATTGATCCGAATGACTCTTGTTATTTTAGTTGTCAAATTAAAAAAGTAAAATACACGGATATCTGAGTGTACTTGACGGTTTTTGTGGAAGCATTTCTACTTTTTATCCGAAAATCTCTACAACAAAGTACTTCAGAAGTAGTGGCATGAAGAAATAAATTGTTTTTCTGTGTTTATGTATCAAAAAATTTATAGATTTCGGGCCACAGTCAGAAAAATTTTGATCGGATTTTTGTTTGGGCCATTAGCCATTGGTCCCTCCGATAAAGGAAACAAAATAAAGATAAACGAAAAAAATAGGTCTTTATACTTGCTTTTAGCACTAATAAAAAAATTTTCAGCCAAGTCGAATAGAAAAAAAGGGAGATCGTTAAGGGTTTGT
This sequence comes from Didymodactylos carnosus, assembly GCA_905250885.1. Taxonomy (NCBI): domain Eukaryota; kingdom Metazoa; phylum Rotifera; class Eurotatoria; order Philodinida; family Philodinidae; genus Didymodactylos; species Didymodactylos carnosus. Next base: position 32,269 of record CAJNOQ010000283.1, on the reverse strand, counting down.
CTACTTCACATTTTTCGTTCAACACACATCACGATTTAATAAAACAGAAAAATTAGCCGCTTTTTCTGTTCTTTTTTCTGTTCCGTCAGAACGAAAACAAAATTTTTGAAAGTGGATTTTTCGTTTTGTTTTCGATTTAAAAAATCAAAGTTGTAGTTTTTCTTTTATTAGTTGACACAAAACTAATGTTATAACGCAAAAACGAGACAGAATAAGTTCGATTTTCAGTGATTATTTAACGATTATTTAATACTTATATATATGATTGACTGGATAATTGTTAGATAAATTGACCATCTGTGTCTTCTATATATGCTTTTTTGTTGCGCATATGAAATAAGGTGAATTCACCGATTGTTATTTATTCCATGTTGTATTAATGTCACTTCTGGTACTAACGATTTTGAATTACAACTTTCTTGGAAGTATCGATCGGAAAACACGATATGTTTAGTAGATTTCTGTGGAACTCATCAAATAAATATAGGTTGTATCATAATTGAAAGCTATCAACTAGGGCGATGCGTTCACTGGTTACCTCTACAATGGTTGTATTTAGTATGAAAAGAGCTGAAGTGCAAGATTCTGGTGAGAAAGCGGTGTCTTTAGTCTTCTCCCATGAAGCAGTTTACATGGCGTACCGTTGATATTGCTGGGACTGGTAATGAAATTAACGTGTCCTATATCTGGTACAAACATGTAATACGGAGGGAGTTGATGATTTGTCGTCATCGTCGGCTGTAGATGGATGTAATGTATTTGAATTTTTCATAGAACAATCGCAGCCCATCTTCGAAAAGAAAAACAAAAGACTAAGAGACACTTTCTCAGAAAGTAAGACGGTGTCAGACCGGTGGTGATTCTGAGAGTGACAGATCGGTCAGAAATTTCTTTACCAAAGATAGTAAACATATAGATGAGTTTATGATGAAAATTTCAATTAGAATTTATTTTTCTTGCACCATGCAGAATTAAGAATCTCTCACCTCCTCTGTTATCCGAAATAAAAATAAAATAAAAAACAATCGAGATGCCGGACAAAATTGACGAGTCAAAACGTGCTTTCCTCGTCTGAAACTTTTCAATCTCGCGTCAGGAAACAGTAGACTGAGAATTTGAAACAGTTTCCCTGTTTTTGAAAATTATTTGCGCGTATTTTACGGGTTTCGAATAGAAAAATGAACATTTTTTTCGGATGTTATAATGGTTTTGGAACAGGGTTCTCAGATACCTCCTCATTCGACCATTTTATCCCCACGGGAGATTTTTTTGAAGTCATAGCACCGCTGCATCACATCTGAGAGGAAAAGATTGGCGGGTTATTACGTAATATGCAAGGATTTATGCCGTTAACATATCTTGTCACAAAGATCATTATCATATAGGTTTTTCGATAGTTTGTAGCAAACAGAGTTATTCTGAAATTCGAACCGTCCGCAAAACATCACTCTTCCTGTCGTGCGCGTCTCAGGGTTTATCAGATGTGTGATATGAATTTGTGGATAAAACCCAATTTAAAGGAAAAATCTATTGTTTGAAATTTGACAAATTAGCTTTGGAAGATTGAACTCTAAATTAGAACTGTAAGAAGAAATGATAGTGTATTCCTAACGAAAATAGTTAAAAAATTCACAATATTGATTTTAATTTATTTGCAATATGTGAATTTAGTTGAACTCATCGGGTATTTTAGATTGACATGACATTATTTCGTTAAAATAAGCGTCCCTCATTCGGAACTTTCTGTCTCACATTCGAAAAAAATAATTTGAGACCCCTGTTTTGAAACAACCCTCCAGCTTTTTTATGCACCTCGGTTCCCGTTAACAGAAGCACTACTAGATGGCTGATAGTTACTGTCGTTTGTATATAGCCATTGTTTATAGTAGTCTTTCCTGACAATAGCAGAATGGTCATCGTTGTTGTGAAAGTCGACTTAGTACGAATTTGGCTTACGACGTTAGCGCATGCTATAAACGACGTTACTTATGTTCCTCTCAGCATTGAGAAAGATTTTGTTTTTTGATTTAGGTTTTGGTTTATGTTTGCTATTTTTCGTCTAATTTAGTTTAAAAGAGAAATTAAAGCACGGTTTGAAAATATTTGGGTTTGCATTTGCAATTGAATTAGTAGACTTTTAAGTAGTAGCGGCGCCAGGGCAGGGCTAGGGTGGGCTGAGCCCAACCATCCAAAAATTTGAAAACAGAGCACTCACTAGCAATAGTCACGTAAAAATTCTGAACGAATTTTTGAAAAATTATGGGCTAAGCCCAGACACCCGAAAAATCCTGGCGCCGCGCACTACTTTTAAGGTTTGTTTGATTTACCTGCGTTGCGAAGGTGACGGTTGTGGTATTTTCTGGATTTTTTGGCTGTTTTGTGCTTCTTGCAACTGGACCATTAACAGATGTAATTGGATTGGCCATCGAGCCAACATCTAACGAATAATTATGATTATCAATTAGCGCTGTTAAAAACGACACCATCTGACCAGTTTGGAGCCGGTGGTCAATTTCGAATGAGCATTTGATACACAATGTATCACTCAATCTTGGGGTCAATGTGGAGGTTGGTGTTGCTTTACTATTCGTGGCAAATGATAGCCATTTCTATATGCTCCTTTCGTTTTGATTATGGGTTGTTTCCTCTTAGCTCCAAATAGTAGCTCCTTAAGGAGCCAGGAACAATGCCAACTGACGTAGATAACAACAACTCCTTCTTGGATCTGCTATCCAAACTCCAAACAACCTCATGAACCACATAATTAAGTTGTTTATCTAAATTAAACCGGGCCACTTGACTAAAGATTTTGAAGTACGATTTGTATGCTGCAGAAAATGAACAAGTGCTGGTTTTTTGTAATAAATCTTTTTTCATATGTTGTGAAAATATTAGAAAATAACACAAATGTGTTCTTTTAAACTCAATAACGTTTCCTTTTACAGGTCACATCGGTTATATCTTCTATTGTTTTTGAATGAAAATATTAAACATCAGCGTTTTTGTTGATTAGTGGATCTCGCTTGAGCAAAATGGGTTTCTACTTTGTTAATCCGATTTCCACTTTGTTTTTAGCAGGGAAAACATGGAAAATGCAGTGGTAAACTGTGGAAACCCACCTTGCTTAAAATTCCTATTAAAAACACTGTTAAACATAGTGCATTTCTATAATATAATTGATCACGTCATTTTCTACGTTTTTGGTCGCAACTCAATGTTTGCTTCCACTTGACCTATCACTCATCATAAATGCTTCTTCTCCCTCTAGTTTGATTGTGTTGGAGGACGTTTGAAGTTATTGAAATAATTTGGTGTTTGGTCATTTCTAGATGGTTTTAACAAAACAATATGATCGGCATTGTCCCGAACGTGTGTTTGGCATAATTGGTAGTGGAAATGGTGATATTTGTCTGTTACCTCAGAAAACAGGATCTACTATTAAGTCAAAAGGAAATTCAAGACGAGTATTAGTGGCTGCATGTGAAAATGTTCTTCTCTGGGATCTTAAAACGCAAGCAAATGTAAGCAGTTGTGCCTTTTTCTTTCGTTCTGTCACTTAACATATACTGGCCTACCGCCAAGGGATGCCGTTACGATAATTCTCCACTTTTTTTTAATGATGGGTTTTCGTTACCTTAAATACATCGCAAAAGAGCTTGAACAACTCTAACCAGATTAGAATAACAAAAACCCAAAGAAAAGAAACGCCAGATTCCGTAGCAACGACATCTCTTGAGGGCGGGACTAATAACAAACATAAACAGTTCTCTTCTTCTTGCATCTCTTTTCTTGATGTTTTCATTCATTAGTTCTTTTTACTCTTTGTGAAGCCGAACAATGGCGGTATACAATATACACATTTGACGGTGTTCTTCTTCAAATAAATTGATTAAGTGGAATAAATGTGAGAAAAGATCAGTTATAACTAAAACGTATTTTTTCTTGCTTTAGATAAACACGTATGCTGAGTTAAACACATCAACCACATCAAAAAAAGGAAGAGAAGAAGTAGTCACAGTCTCATGTAGCACAAATGGCAAACATCTTGCTGTTGGCTATCAAAATGGTATATTGAAATTATTCGATATTGATAAAAACAATGAACCAGTTATTACATTTCACGGACATAAAAGTTCAATTAGTACATTAGCATTCACACATGATTCGTCAACATTAGTGTCAGGTGGAAAGGTCTGATGTTGTTAGAAGTCGCATTTAATTAAAAGAATTAAGGTTACATTCTTTTTTTGACTTTGTAGGACACCGATATTATTGCATGGGATTTGATTACTGAATCAGGCCTGTACCGATTGCGTGGTCATAAAGCACCTATTACAAAAATTGTTATCATGCAATTTAAACCAGTTTTAATTTCAAGGTAACCTATCGTTGACGCAGTGAATTCAATTTTCTTTTTGCATATATTAGCATTACTTTTCAGTTCAAAAGATATGACTATTAAACTTTGGGATATGAGTATTCAGCATTGTTTTCATACAATCGTTTCTCATCGAACAGAAGTACGTTTTATGGTTTGATTTTAAACTATTTGCCAAAATATTCATGTAATGTATTTTAGATTTGGAGTATAGCAATTGCTTATGATAAATATTTAATTACTGGATGTTCAGATAATGAATTACGTTTTTTTGCTTTAAGATCAATAACAGTATGTGTCTATTACTGTTTAAAAAATTGATCTGATATTTTATTATTTATGCATAGGATGAATCAATCGCTGAAGATGATATGATGTTGCCTCCTATTGGATTAAATGATGAACAATCGTCTACGAATGATCAGGTAAAGCTATTAAAAGTATGTGCTGATCAGATTTCTATTCAGATATTTGTTTTTTCGATTAGACACTTATACAAGTTCAATATATTGCTTCGATTGTACGAAAAAGTAAACAACGTATAGCTAACATTATTCTGGATCGTGATCATCATGTATTAGCCTGCCATGTATGCAATATAGTTCAGTTATCACAAAATATGTTCTAAATACAAAATATCTCTTTTTTAGGGAATTGAACCATTAGTTGAGCTTTTTCGTATCAATAGTGAAGAAGAAATCAAAACAAAATTACGAAAACGTTTAAAAAAAGAGCGAAAACGGTTAAGGTTAGTATAGACGAGACGATCATTCGATAATCTTGTGTAAGTACTGGGTAAACAATTTTTATTTTATTTCTCATCCAGGGACAATGACGATGATGAGGCTAATGCTAAAATTGAATGGGACATAAGTCTAATAATTAGTCCTTTATGTGAAATACGTTTTGACGGAAAAGTTCGATCGATTGATTTATATATGGAAAATGATGACATTTGCAAGGTAATCTAGTTTATTAGAATATCAAAAGATTTAAACTTATTTTCAATTTTTTTTCATTAAATAGATAGTTGCATTGACATACTCTAATAAACTTGATGTACGTTCAATGAATATTAACGATAAATTACCAGTTAATATTGAACAAGTATCTACTATTGAAAAGCCTGGTCATCGTACAGAAGTTCGATGTTTGGCATTTAGTTCAGATGATATGTTAATTGCATCAGGAAGTTCTGAATCATTAAAAATCTGGAATAGGTTAGTGAAAAAATTTAAAAATTAAATATGATTTTTTTTTATAATCCGTGAATTTATTTTAGATACAGTTCTGAATCTATACGTACAATCTCATGTAATTATGCTTTATGTTGCTTATTTTTACCTGGTGATCATTTTGTTATTATTGGATGTAAAGTAAGTTCTAGATACATACATATGACTATTACTAATCATTATTACTTTATGTCTAGAATGGTTCACTAGAATTAGCATCACTGGATTCAGCATCAATAGTTGAAACAGTTCAAGCTCACGATAAATCAATATGGTCAATATGTTTAACACCAGATCGAGTAATTTTTAATTTTGATACATAGGATCACTCTACATTTTAATTTTAAAATAACAAGAAGTTATATTTATTTATGTCTAGCGTGGCTTCATCAGTGGTGGTAGTGATAAAAAAATTAAATTCTGGGATTTGGAATTACGTGATGATCAGAGTGAGGAGAATGGAAGTGTGAAGAGGTAAACAAATATTGACTATTCTTTTTGATTATTTTCGTTTATCTATTTTTTTATTTTAAGTTCAGAAAACGATTGTCATTTCAGCAAAAACGTTTATTTGATGTTGGTGAAGATGTATTAGCATTGAAAATTTCGTACGTACTATTTTGATGTATATAAGTGAAATACGAAAAGAAATATTTGTTTTTTTTTCTATCATTCTAGACCAAACAATCGTTATTTGATTGCTGCACTTATGGATACAACGGTGAAAGTATTTTTCACAGATACCTGTCAGGTAATATAGAATGTCTATAAAATCTGTTGTTTTTCAAAAACAATTTGTTTTCTCTAGATGTTTTTATCATTATATGGTCATAGCCAACCTGTTCTTTGTATTGATGTATCATTTGATAATAAATTAGTTATAACAGGCTCAAGTGATCGTAATGTAAAAATATGGGGTCTCGATTTTGGTGATTGTCATCGTTCAATATTTGCTCATGATGATAGTATTGTGGCTATTCAATTTGTTCCAAAAACATATTTGTTTTTCACAGCTGGAAAAGATGCAAAATTAAAATATTGGGATGCCGATAAATTTCTTCACATTCAAACACTTGAAGTAAAACATATTTTTTACAAAATTATTGTTCATTACTCTTGTTCTTATTTAGGGCCATTGTGCTGAAATACGTTGTATGTCACTAACCAACAATGGTCTTCATATCGTTACAGCCGGTCATGACAAATCAATAAGATTATGGGAACGTACAGAAGAACCGTTAATATTAGAAGAAGAAAAAGAACAAGTAAAACAGACTAAAATAGCAAAGTCGCAGATTTCTCTTTTTGTTGTACCTACTATAGTTAAAAAGTTTGTTTTTCAACATTTTCTAATGTAAAAATCTTGATGTTAAATGACACTTTACTTAAATCTAAATATAGTTTTAGTGAAGTTTCTTCTGTTTTGTTCTTTTAGGAACGTGAAGCAGAATTTGAAAATGAACTTGAAACTGAAGAATTTGTATTAGCTGGTGAAACAAATAAAGAAATTGGTTTAGCAACACTGAAAACAATTGAGAGTTTAAAAGGAGTATGATTCTTTTGTCTATTCGTATCTCTGTGTGCATCTAAAGGTAGAAAATATATTTTAGGCAGAAGGTCTTATTGAATCAGTGGATATTTGGCGAGAAGAAAAATTGAAACATGCTGAACATGAGGCAGCTCAAAAAGCCATTGGCAAAGATGTATGAATTGTTACTCATTTTCTTTTACGTATATTGTTCTTTGAAACTGTGTATATTATAGTTGCCTCCCCCACCTATGCACATGTTACTTCAAGCTATGGGAAAAAATATGACACCAGAACGATATGTACTTGATACATTAAAAAAAATACCATCGAGGTAGAATATGATGACATGAAACATAATACTCCCTTTTTACTTTTTATATTATTCTTTGCAGTGATTTGGAAGCAGCTTTATTACTATTGCCATTTGATTATGTTCAAAAGTTCTTGATATTAATGATTTCTTTTCTTGATAATAATGTGTCGCTTGAATTATGTTTGAAAAGTACAATATTTCTCATGAAGTAGGTATGATAATAGTAGTTACATTCATCAATAAATTTATAACCTTTGTTTAGAATTCATCACGGTCTATTAACATCGTCACAACAATTTCTACCGATTGTTGAACAATTAAGAACAAAATGTTCTATGATAATTGAAAATCTAAGAGTATATTGAAATTAAGTTATAATGCTAATTTTGATAATAACTGTGCCTTTGTTTTGTTATTTAGAATAATGTTGGTTTTAATTTAGCTGGATTAAAATTTATGAAACGTAAAATAGAAGAACAAAACGATGTGGTTTTATTTGCCGATGCGACACAACGTTTGTCAAAGAAACGAAAAAAAGCAAAATCATCCGCTATTTTAACCATTAAAGCTGCATCAGCATTAGTATAATTGTTTTTGTTTTTTGTAATGATGTGTTACTTGTTTATAAAAAAATAAATGAAATAAATCGTACGATCAATACATTGCTTCAATCAAACATTGAAAAATGAATGGATCTTAGAACAATTGTTGAAGTTCTTCTCCTGTCCGACCTTCATACGTTGGACTTTCGCATCTACACATTTTCTCATGGCACTAAATTGTGCAAAAGGTTATGATGATACATAACTCAATGTACAATGAGAAAATGTGTAGTTGGAGAAGTCCAATATATGAAGGTCGGAAGATCGAATCCAGGAGAAGAATTTCAAAAATTGTTCTAACATCTCGCCTTTAAACACTATTTCTCTACAATAAATGGATCAATCTTAGATCTAAGAACATCCGTCAATCAAAGCAACATGACAGTAATTCCTTAAATAAGTTCATACTACTACTGACTATTTGATTTAACGTATGGTTTTTTGCAATGGCTTTTTCTCATAAATTAATTGTAAAAGCGATTATGAAAGGTTATCTTCAAATTATGTTTAGTGTTTCTTTTAGTTATCCTTGACGAAATTGACGAGTGCTTAAAACGAATTTAGTTTAGTTTTATATATGAAATATGTCTATATTGTGCTCAGAACGCGCGAAACATCCCTAATATTAAAACTTAAAACTTATTGTTTAATAGTCTAATACTTTTATTTATAAAAGTTAGTTCTCAGCGATACAAAAATGTTTTTATCACGCAAGAAAAGTGGAGGCAGTCCATCAACTGAATCTCATTTAGACCCGATTAATGACAACGATGGAGATGAAAGTGGAACAACCGGGAGTGGAGATAGCAGAAATGAAATTACTCATATTAGTCATGATAGCGAAGATTTTGGAGAATTAGGTAATATTTCAGTCTTTCTAGGGAAAGAGACGGATGTTTATCCTTTTTTTTCGTAGAGAAATCGTCTCGTCTCGATCATTTGGAAGAATCATCTATGCACTTTCAAGACAAATCAGATTCAGCTATTGACCAAGCAGAAGATATACAGTGAGCAATTTGAGCGTAATCTTTGCCAAAAATTGGAAGTTTAAGCCGCTTATTGTTCTTTTAGAAAAAAGTCAAATTTTGAGGAGTTTATTGATGCCATAAATACGTTAAAAACGACAAAATCTTATGAAATATTTTATGATGGTGCTGAAGAAGCTTTGCCGTATTCTGACGATGAATATGTTGCTGAGGATGATGAGCGATTTTTTACAGACGAAGATCGTTTATCATTTTCGCGTGAACAATTAGTTGAATATCAACATTTAACGAAATTGTTACGTTTTGTCAAGGTTAGTATCTTATGAAATATACGCAATAAGAATAGACATTTGTTGTATTATAAACAATATGTTTAGTGTAGGGTGGGGGTCGATGCACGACAATTTTATCCTTATCAATATTAAAAGATCATGATTTACAAGATCGCAGTGCATTTTCAGCGTTCAAGGATAGCGGGGCTATTAGTGTTTTATTGAATTTTATTGAAATGTCTGATCGTGATTTAAAGGTTGGCATAAGCAATGAAATAAAAGATTGTTAAATAATATGATAATCATTTTAGTTAACCACTCTATGTGTATTACGAGATGCGTGTAAAAATCCAGCATTTGCCTACGAAATATTTCGATTAGGTGGAATAATAACAATCATTGATAGTATGACCACTGATCATGTTGGAATGCAAGAAAGTTGTGTGATATTGTTGAATGTACTACAATTTCGACGAGCAAGACGCGTAGTGAGACGAGTAGGATCAATCAGTAAATTAGTATGTTGTTTTTCATGGACAATAATATAAATATAAGAGACGATGAGTATTTTAGTTAACCGTCTTAGATGAACTCAGTGAATCAATGAACGAAAATTCTTTAACAATCGCATCTGTGACACGTGTTATTCTTCTCATATGTAAATCCGAAAAAAATAAATATGTTGTCATTCGATATGGTATACCAAAAGTTATTATGAAAATTATTGCGAGTATTCCACATTCTTCAGCCACACCTATTATTTCACTATTAGCTGTACTGCTAAAAATTGTGAGTATTGTTATTAATTTCTTTTCTTAACAATGTTCAGTAAGTAATTTTATTTTAGCCTGCATTTCGTACGCAAATGTGTGATCCTGATTTGACAATGAATATAATCAAGTTTTTAGATAATCAAGATATTGATTTAGCTCGCTCTAGTGCCGAATCATTACATTATCTCTCATTTGATCCACAATTGTTACGTTTTATTCGACAAGCAAGTAGCAAATTAACAGACATAATCAAAACAACAAAAGATCCATCTGTATTTTGTTCGGCTAGTAACACGTTAACAAGACTTGTGGGTGATAATGACTTTTTGAAACGTTTTCCAGATGATGTTATAGAAAATATGGTTGATTTTTTGAAAAAAGATAATCCAATGTATTTATCAAGAATAATGTTGTCACTCGTTGAGTTATCAAAAATATCCACAGCTGTTCAAGTATTTAAACAACGAAAAATATTTTCAATACTTATTAAACATTTGCAAACATCAAATAGTGATGATATTATATGGAAAACTGTTTTAATTTTACAAGAATGTGGCAAAGATCAAGAAGCAGCAGAGTAAAACAAAGATTTCTCACTTCTTCTATGTGTTATATTAAAAACTAACATTTTATCTTTTCTTTGTTTTAGATTGATTAATACCAATGGAGGTTTACAAGAATTATGGACATTATTAAGATTGGGTTCACCTCGCGTTCAAATAGGAGCTGGATGGGCAATACGAAATTGTTTGGCTGCAATAGAAGTATGTTATTATGAAAATTGTCGAAAATATGTAGTAAAAATTCAGTTTATATTTTAGAATCATGGTGAACTTGTTCGATCGTTTGATGGAGTATTTTATTTGCTTTTGGCAACGTTAAATATTGAAGATGTTCATTTATTAGCAGCTACATGTGCCATCATTGCGGAAGTGGTTAAAGATTCAAACAATTTACAAATATTAACCGATTTAGGGGTGGTTTATAAATTATCAAGGTTACCACATTTGGTGAGTTTGCAGACAAGGGAATAAAATATAAAATGACCTTGATCAATAATAAATTATTTCAAACTTTTGCTTCTTCTAAAAAGAAGCTCGAGAAATTATGTTTATGTTTTAGAGGATAGAACTGAGTTTGGAGAGTATGTAACATAATCTCTCTTTTAGTACTCTGAGCCAGAAAAAAATTGTTCGCAAAGCAGACTGGTACTTTATGACTCTTCTTTTCCTAGAGAACGTCGATTTTCTTTCCAGAAAACTGTAACATGACAACTTTGAATTGCAAGTCTACGCCTATAGTTTGCCTAAAGAGCTCTTGGATGTTTTAGTCCTCACGAACCCAAGTGTCTTGTGGACGTGTTATGTAACTTCTAACTTCCAATTTATTCTCGTAATGCGAGTTCAGACTTGAAAATGTTTTCTCTATGTAATTTAAAAGGTACTCCGAATACTGCAGAGTCCTAAAAAGAAGATTATGTCACATATCTTTCGAGCTCATTTCGTGCATTTTTCCGAACTCATTTAACTTCGAATTCATAGATTATCGAATACAATGATAAGGTGACTCTGTTCAGTCTATATCACGTTTGGTGTTTAAACTGGCTTGTCACACAGAGGAAAAGCTTTGAATTCGAGTTTGAAGTTTAACGCTATTGACTATTCTCTTTACTTTCAGGAAGATCCAGTTTTAAGAAAACCATTTTGTGATGCAGCAGCCAACTTACTTGAACTACCAAAGAATCGTACAGACTTTAGCAACAGACATGTGTTGTCAGCAAGTAAGACAATGAAGTTAATTTTTCGATATAAGATCCGAGGAATCATCTTGTCATTGGTCCAATAACTCTTTTGAGAATTCTTCACGATGTTCTATCTTCTAGTGAGGGCATATATTGAATTGAGAGATTCAATATTAAATCAACCATTAACAAAAGCGATCTATGATTTATCTCGTATTCCATCAAATTGTATTTTGTTACATGATGTTGGTGCTGCACCGGTAAGTTTTAGCAAGCAAGAAAAATATTGAATATTTGTTGTTTTTCTATTTTCAGGGTATATTGAAGTTAATTGCCGATGAAGATCCAAATACCCAAGAAAAATCGGCATTGTCACTGAGAAATATGAGAAAATTGCTTGATGCAAATAGAAGTGCCGCTCAGAAAAGTCGTAAGGATTTAGCAAGAAGTAAGAAACTACATATTTTTCCATACGCATAACAAAGTAACAGCAGTAATCTTCATTTTATTGAAATATATATAATTAAATTAAAAACGAAAATTTTCAACGTTTCGAACTTTAAAAGTTCATTTTCAAGAATAAAAACATAAACGTGTCACTAGCTGGTTAGATTTACTAGTTATGATACATGCAGAAAAAAATTTTGAATTCTCCTGCATGCATCATAACTAGTAAATCTAACTAATTAGTGACACGTTTATGTTTTTATTCTTGAAAATGAACTTTTAAAGTTCGAAACGTTGAAAATTTTCGTTTTTAATTTAAGGGCCCCCACCTCAGAAATGGTGATTTTCGGTCAAAAAAATCGATTTTGAGATACGCACATGGAAAGATAGCCTGAAGTGTCTACTTCCAGAAGCTGTATTGCTTTTGGTTACAAAAGTGGTTTTTCCGAGATTTTGAGCAAGTTTTCTAAGAGCCTCGAAAAGATGGATCTTCAAATAATGGTTTTTTCCTGGATACTTATGCAATTAAAATTTTTATAAACACACAGATTTGTAGAGCAAACGTTTCTCATCAAAATAAGACTTCGCACAACTCTGTATGACGTTGCATCGAAAAGTTACAGGCATTTTCCTAGAAGTCATAAAATCGACTATTTCATACAGCGTTTAACACAGCGTTTTCGCTATATAAGAGTTACATCTGAAATGCGTCCCAAGATTTTTAATAGCGGTTTGTCGTAGAGAGTTCATTCTTTTTTTGTTTAAAAGAGGAAAAGAAACTACATCGACTGACCGGCGTTGATTTTTGAATTAGGTCTTAGTTTTTTGTCAAACTGAGGATTTTTAGAAAATCCGGAAGGCTTTTTCGAGTTTCGCAGGTTATTGGTTGCCTGAAAAACAAATAAGGGTTAATTGAAAAATCAGCGCCGATCAGTCGATGTAGTTAGGTGTCTAGTTTAAAATAAAACAAACTCGAACTCTCCAGTTTGAAGTATATTAAAAAATCTTGAGACGCCGTCCAGGGTCCTTTTTGGATCTTGATTTCTGGAAAACTCCTAAACCGTAAGACTTGGAAACAAAAAAAACTTTTCGTTGCCGTAACTCATTGTGCCGAACATTTACGGAAAGTTTCGTCAAGGTCGGATGTACGGTGCCGGAGATAATTTCTGAGAGGGGGGGTGCCCTTAATTATATATATTTCAATAAAATGAAGATTACTGCTGTTACTTTATTATGCGTATTAAAATTTTTGCCCATTCATAAAGAAAATGTGTGCATATTTTTCCATTGAAAGAAATGGCGAAGATTTATTTTAACGCAGAATTCATATATTTTTATTTCGAGAATACAGATTCTGTTATAAAATTGTTGATCTACTGTGATTAAAGTCACAGTTTATACAATTTGCAACAATAAGTGCGTTGATTATTAGATAGAGTGTGATATAACTGCTTCTAATTACCATCGTTAGCATACAACTAATTATATTGTGTTTCAGGTCTATCCACAAATTCTTCACGAATTTTACTATTGTTTGTTCCTCTTTTAGCTGAATTACAATCCAAGGGACAATCTTTGTTAGTCCTAAAATGTTGATTCCTTCCACTGACGTTGTAGAAAAATCTTTGTATACGCCAAACTCAAACATAGAGTTGGTTCTCTTTAATTTCAGAAGATCTTAGAGTACTATTAATGAGATTATGGCGAAAGCTTCCACGTGGGGATAAGACTCTTATTGAAAAATCATTGTAACTCGATTCAAGTTTTTTTATTTCCCGGCTACCAGCGAAAGCGGCATAGATGTGGTTAACCTTAGTTTTTTTTATGAAAAAGAAACTTTTTATTGTTTATCTTGCATTTCCGTATCTGTCTTTTTTGATTAATAAAAACTGAGTTTATTTAAAACGAAAATGTTTCAAGTTCATTACATATCACAAAAAATGGCTATCTTTGGCGCGCTCATTTTACTGCAGAAAGCTTTTTTAAGTGTGACTCTTTACAGAAAAAAACGCTTGTGTAACCTCAAATTTTGACTTTTTCAAAAAATATTTTTTACCGAAGGATAGCCTGATGTTTGCTGATTCCGAATATGTACGTACATTTGAGTAGAAGTTGAATTTGGCATGAGAAAATCGAGCGTTTCCGAAATTACTCTAATTTTAGCCATATTTTTCCATCTAACTTTACTCCATAAGGAAAATACTTAGGACGAAAAGTTTTTCGTGATTAAATTCACCATTGTTTATAGTATATATAATGCTATTAAAATGAGAGAAAACTGAACTTACATTTTATGGCCAAATTTTCGCCTAGAAACCCACTGTGCATTATATAGTTGTCATGAATTTCGGACGTGACTTTTACACATTAGTAAAATAAGATCTATGTTTTTCTACCCATATTCATTATGTATAGAGTACTATGAACGACAAATATGTTAAAACAAAATTTATTTCAAACAAGGACTGACTAGAAGCCAACTATATATACAAGAATAAACGAATGAAAATAATATATTGATTAAAAAAACGGATGTTAATATGACATATAGCTTCCTTATAAGTTTTCAGCTTCTCTTCTTTTTCGAACGAAATCCATTGCAATTTTGTCTGACGTACGTAATTCAAGTATTTCTATGATTCGACTTTTAATAGCTAATAAATAAATAACAATATGTCTATTTTGATAAGTTATGATAAAATGATAAATAATTTATACCTTTTGGATGTGTTAGAGGAATCTCTATATCCTTAAGATCTTCAAATCCTCTATCACCCAGTTCACTATTCACACCTGGCAAGTTGGCTATTTCCAAGAATGCTTCACCTATGAGAATAAAAATAGAAGAAAATTACAGACGTTAATGTATAATAATATTTTCGAAATATCTCATACCTTCAAAATCATTAGTCCACATAAGATCATGGTCCATTACTGTAAACTGAATAACTGCTCCTTGAGCGGTACATTCTTTTTCTGGTACTCGACTAATATAAATAATAATCAATCAGACTAGAAGATCTTTTAGCAGCATAAACTTACAATTCAACTTTTTCATTGAAAACTGGATTAAGACTTTTTTTTATAATTGTTGTTGATTGTTTATTATAGTTATTAAACATATAATTTGGACATAACTGAATTTCGACAAATGGATCACTCAGTCCGTTTGAATCACATGGTTTTAAATTTTTACAACTAATAACTAAAATAAAAGTTTTAAAATCATATTTTATATCTATTTATATCGAGTATATCTTTTACTTTCAATGCAAAGTGCTTCTTCTTTCGCATAATAGTATGCTCGACAATTTATTTTTCCTAAATCATTTGTTATTGTTCGCTCTTGTTCCTGTAATTTGTCCTATAACGCAAATACATTCTTTTCTAAAATTTGTAGATATCAGATTTATTATGTCAATCATTTACTTGATAATACATCTTAATTAATGTACTGGTATCAATCGAATGATATTTGACCAGTCGTCTAACAAGCTAGAGAGAAAAAGACTTTTGTTTTATTTAGATATCGAACTATGCACACTATATACCTTATATTTATCATTTTTCAAATTATCTTTGGGTAATCCATGATCATCAGCATTAAAGATTTCGGTCAATGATGTGTCTAATGATTTGAGTAATCGTTGATAACAAGAAGGTGGTCTCTAAAAATGGATTTTGATGTTAAAATTTATTGTATGTGCAAAAAGTGACGGGCAAACGTCTACATTCACTTAGAGCAGTTTCTTAGACTCTTGACAACAAAAATGGTAACTTGCTTAAAAGAAATTCAAACAAATGAACAGATTAGAAAATGAAGAGAGGTTCGAAAAAAAGTTGTTTCAAAAAATTTAAATTAAATAAGCTGTCTCGAAGCGATTTTGGTACGATCATTAGAAAAAATATAAAAAACACGGCGTAGCTTATACGTTGCTCTTTCCAACTTAACTCGATAATCTTTCTAGCTATGTTGTACACAAAAAAGTCTGGTCTGTAAACTTCAAAATTTTTCCACAAAGCCAGTTTTGTAGCTAAAAATTCTTCGTATAAGTTATTTTATTTAGAGAATTTCTCTTGTGAAATCCAGTGAGGGACGACAACTCCATAATTATTAACGGCACCAAAAGATGACATGTTCGATCAAATAAAAAATTCTTTCACAATACAAGGTTGAAGAGTGAATTCTACTTACAAAATGAAACATCTCTCATTCAGTCTGTAAGCTTAATGTATGTGGTGTTCAAAAGAGGCAAAAACATCAAGAAAAGTAATTCACTTACATAGAAGTTTTCTATTTTTATTAATCGTGAATTTGGAAAAATTGAGAATGACTCATGTTTTAGAGTACAATTTATTCTTTAATTTTATATTGCGTAAGAATTTTCAGCAACAAAGCCGACTTTGTAGAAAAATTCTTGAGTTTTCTAGGGGCTTACATTTGATGGTACCTCTAACGCAAATTGCCTCAAACAAAAATTTTCGGGGATCTATTTTAAAGATTTTATGAAATTCTGACTGAATGAATATATTTGACTGCTTCATCGTTTAATGTGTCTATTTGGATTTGTTTCGAATAAGCTGCCATTCCTGCTGACGAGCATTTAAAAGAACGTGATTGTATACTTTTTTTCGCCAGGAAATAAGTGTTTTCTGTATCAAACCACTTCTATTCGAGAGCTCAAGATCTCGATATCTGCTGTCGATAACCGGTTAGTCGAAAGTTCTTTCTCAACTTTGCGTTAAGATATTCATCGTCATTTTCAGAAGATTCTCCATTTTATTTTAAAACACCAACATGCATTTCTAACTCTTTTCTTTCCATTATGGTAGTCAATTTTGCTTAGGTCATATAATACGAACATCTTACGTCAAATTGTTAACAACCGTATGGAACAAAGCTAACAAAGCAGTAGAGAAAACCTTATCTAATACTGTTTTTTGATTTAGTAATGGAAACAAAACAGTTCCTTAACATATTTTAAACCAAACTGTTCATCACGATCTGGACTATCTTTCCATGAGAAAAATTGATTATACGCTATTCAGAAAGAAGAAAATATTGCGTTTTACGTCAAATATTGTTTCGTGATGATATTACTGAAGTTTTTTTACTCTTAGATTCTAATGTATTTTTTTTTCTCCTCTTTCTGATCATAAAAAATATTTTGTATTGCTTTTCTTTGTCTACCGCAGATCAATCAATTTTTTCAGTAATCGGTAGTACTTATCAAAAGTGGAGGAAGTTCAGATTCTCTAAACAAATCATTTTTTTTACCCTTTGAATAGTCTACTGAATCTTTTCTTTTTTGTTATCCAATACTCTATACTCTTTATATTTACAGTTTCATATCGAAATTATCATTTCAGTCACATTTAGTTTAGTGTAATTGCTCCCGTCTACTGACTCAGAGTTGATTTTAGCAATCTCATTTAGAATGTTCATATTATTTGACTAAAACATAACATAAAGAAAGCCAAATACAGTAGTGAAAAGAATAGCGTTAAGACTACATGTTGATATGTGGTATAATTAAAAATTTTTTAATAATGAGGGAGGAAATGCTTACATAAATTGAGCTAGAATTATCGGTTTATTAGCTAAATCACATACAGTACTACTTATTCTAACTGCGTTACATTGTTCAGTCGTTTATTACAATAATGATAAGTTGAATGAAAAAGTGACTGTAAACTTTTTATCTACTTTATGACATATACTTACGGTTGATGCTGTTTGTACATCAGCTAGTATTTGATCCAATATAACATTCCACACGATTTCTAACAACCTTCAAAAATTATAACATAAATTAACAGCAAATTTTTATTTTATTAAGCATAATTTACCTTGTGAAATTATGCCTGATCATATAATCTTTAAATGCAAGTAAATTATTATCTAAATATTGTATTAACGGTGTTACTGTTTCCTGAATTTGAACAGCTTCAGGTGCTTCAATCATATGAAATATATGTTGCTTTAAGTCATTTTCCATTAATTGAACGACTTTATTTAAAATTTTATATATTTTTTCAGCTATTTCTTCACTACATGTAGCGACGATTGTCTCAATTTTTCGTCGATAGTCTTCAACAATATTAATATTATGATATTTTTCAGCTGCAACTAATAATTTATCATAACTTAATTCAATGGGCAAAGTTTTAAATGATTCTCGAACTCGTTCAATATTATTTACAGCCAATGATAACTATTTTAAAATGAAAAATGAAAAATAAATTATCTAAATTTGTTTTAGTTGATACTTACATCTTGTGTATAATGGAATATAGATGTAATCTCATAATATCCTCTACTTTGAAGTTTTTCTTCAATTAAAGTTGCATAAAAAATCGTTGCTTGGCCCATATCTTCAGTAATTTTAATTAAATATGGTATACTACCAACAATATCTGGCCATGCTAGAGTCATAGAAAAAAAAAAAAAATAGCGAATATAATATGAAGACAAATATATTGGACTACTTACCTAAACGTTTCCAAAATTGTGCTATTTGACTACAACAATTCGATACATCGAGAGATGATGATGTAAATTTTGTAAATTGAGTTATTGATTCAGGTTTATCTAACTCAATAGATTTTTCAATTCTATATGTCACTTTATTTCGAGCGATTGATAACCATTTTTTCATAGCAGCACCAAAATACATATAATAGGAAGCAATTTTTAACTTTGGACGATCACTAAAAGAAAAATAATGTAATAAAAAATATTTTCTCCTTTCAACTTCGTTTTTTTGTTTTTGTTTTTTTTAATAACAAAAGTACATACGTCTCATTAACATAAGTTTTATATTTTACTAATTCATGTAAACCAAGATAGAGATCAAATAAAGATAATCCTATAATAAAAATCATCATCAAAATTGTATATAAATATTTAAAAAACAATTAGTTAACTATACCAGTTTGTTCAGCTGCTGCAGCAAATTGAATTATATCAGCCGAATCAGGCTCAATCACCAATTTTTCGGGAGGTAAATGAACTTGTTCTCCGAGCTAAATTAAAGATTCAAAGGTAAAAGTCAAACAGTTTGTGATAAAAAGTTATATAATCGATTCAAACATAAATAATAAAATTGTAAAAAGTTATATAATCTTTTAATAGAAATAGACGAAGATTTGCGGTTTTTGTCATTCAATAATCAAGACTGGAACGGTATATTTTCAAAAAAAGACAAACTTTAGATATATCTCTTTTAAGAAAAAGTTTGAATTAATTGAAAAATCGGTTTGTTATACCAAAACTTACAATAGAAAGATATGGCTTTTTTTTTGCATGGATACATAGTCTCAAGTATCTTCTACCAAACTGGTTCATTCGATTTTTTCATCTACGATGATCCAGACATGACATAGGATATTATAGAATCCCTAAGATTGAGCATTCTGAGTCGTAAAGAAGAATGAAAAACTTTTCCTAACAGGAAAATTTTTTTAAAAATTTAGTAGTGTCAGAATATTTTTCTTTAGCAGTTACTACTTTTCATTAAAAAATGCTATTTTGTGAAATTTTTTGTAAAACAAACGAATTTTTTTGCGACGAACGTCGAAGTATATTCTACACCGTTGATCGTGATAATGTTTGTTTTCATTAAAAATTCTAAAAACTTATTCTAGGTGAAAATAACTTATTTTAGACTATTTCATAAAAAATTGAAAAATAAGCCAAAGGAGTTCAAATCTTCAAAATATACTCTTTTTTTTTAGCTACTTTTGATGTTGATAAACTCTGAAATGGGATAGATAAGATCAGAGATCTAACAGATTTCTTTGAATTGAATGTAGTAATTATGATAAATTGAAAGTTGAATGAGTGAACTTAATTGTAAAGCGGATATTTGTTTTTCAGATTATAATCTTTTTTTTGTTTTTGTCTAATATTTTCATGTCTCAGATGTCAATAGTTTCGGACAAAATTATTAAAAACGATAAAATATGTTGTCATCGTTCTATCTTATTGATTCATTTAATAAATGGAAGACAAGTATACTTTATTGTTACCTCTTCTTCTAATGCTTTTAAAACGACATCCATTAACTAAATATAGAAAAATTTTAATAATTTTGTTAAAGTTTTTTTTTGTTATCATTGACTATATTACCTTAGTATCAATTTTTTTAAAAGCAATATGATAATAGGCCAATTTAACTGTTCTGAATATTAGAAATTAACTTAACATCGAGGTAAAAACTATAGAAAAATAAAGTATCATCAAACTTACGCTTCAAATATGGGATTGTAATATTTTACAGCTGCATGAGCTAAAAAACCAAGAATAAATATAAATAGAAGGAAAAAAAAATGAAATTATTATTTATTCTTACCATCAGAAATAAGCACATAGCACAATTCACTGGCACAACGAAGTGTATCTTCATCTGACTAAAAAACAAAATGTATCATGTATTCAACATTTTCATATTGTTTTTTTTTTACTTTTTCAATGAAAAAAAACAACAACAAAATTCTTTATCTCATCAAACTCTCTAAAATAGATTTTATTACTCGAACTCGAGGCTTTGTTATTTCTATCATTCGTTCAAGCCATTCAATTGTTCCAGCCTGAAAATAAAATAATAAACGTGTCAATGTAACATAATAATTAAACAAAATATTTCCTATATTTTATTTATCAATGTTCAAATTTGACTCCTTTAATATATTAATCCTAGTGAATATTTTCTCATTATAATCTATTATTTGCGTGTCCTCATCATTTTAGTCAAAATATTATATATACGTCATATACATTTTAGTTTTTAATCATTTTTTGTCATGTATCATAATTTCAGATGTCAAAAAATTTTTTTCCCAATATTTTACTATTAGATAAATGTTATGTAGATAATGTGTTTTAAAAACATATAACATAAATTTTATCATCATTTTTTTCTACATTTAAAAAAATATTTATGTATTTATATTTCTAAAAAAACAATCTATAAGAAATAAACAACATACTTTAATAATAGTTGAGAGTTCATATTGAAGACTATTTTGAAAAGGACAACAATATCGAAATACGTCCATACTATATAATTTTGATATGATACTAAAATAGAATGAGACAACACATTTATATATATATATATGTATGTGTCAAGTTCATCATGCATTAACATAAAATTGTATGAGAAGAAGAAGAAGAAAAATAAATTGTTTTATACTACAATAAAATAATTATTATTTTGAATATAAGAATATTTATTAATTCTTACGTTAATAATTGTTCAAGTTTTTCTGTGGCTGATTTATTTGCTGCCGGAAATAATTCTCGATGTTTAGCTAATTGTTTAAAACAATGATTAATAAATAATGTAAATGCTTCTCTTAACATATCAATTTCATCTCTACTCAATGATGTTGGTTGCCAAATATTTTCAAGTTGTTCAATAATTGATAATAATAGTTTATATGTTAATGTATGTTCAAGATGTTTTTTAGAGTATGCAGTCCATCGACACATTTGTGTTTGTATTGCAGTTATATCACCTTGAATAGCATGTTGATGAAGAATTGTTTCTGCATCACGACTTAATTCACCATTCCATTCTGTTGATTTACCCTAAATATTAAATATCTATGATAAAAATGAGAACTTATTTATTTTTGTTTTTCAATTAGTAACCTTAAATTTGTTTAATTCATAGTCAATAAAGATTTGTAATAGTTCAACATGTTGTTTAATATCTGTCCAATTATCTTCTTCAGGTACTCCTCTATCTTCGCGTGTTGCCAAATTTGCACACAAATGTATTTGTCCTCGTACTTTTGAATTTTCACTTCTACCTTCTAATTGAAACCAACGATCAATACCAATGGATGGAATTTCCTGAAGAAACAAGAAGATAAAAACAATATCTATCTATCAATTTCATTTAATTAAGTTCCCTGATCAAAATTGAAAACATACAGTTATTTTCAAATTAACTGAGCCCAAAAAATCATCAACATTTGAGCCATCTGCTCGATCTGTTCGTGCTGATTGAGCAATTTGCTTAAAATAGCGATTTAAGCCTTTAAATCCTTGTACTTGATTAAGTTTGCGTGCTGCTTCAAACACGCTAAATTCATCATCGTGATCCCAAATGTCCAAATGAAATGTTTCTGTTTTTCCACTTGCAATGTTACTTTAAAATGAAGAAAAAGATAAAAAGAGAAATAGATGAATCGACAAAACAAAAAATATATATATTTTATTGTGAACCGTTGATATTCTGTTCGTTATCCAATTTAATGAACATAATTAAGATGTGTGTCACAGTTGAATATTAAAAAAAATGTGTGTATGCTGCATTCTTATATATGAGATAATAATAACACGTTTTGCGCAAATGAGAGACACTGCAAGAGTAAGAAGAAAGAATTAGACCACTGACAGTTCACGGTTTCCGTTCTTTGAACGAGAACTACTTTCCAGTTCAAAAACTGAGAACTATTTCTTATTATTGTGAAACTTCAGTTTAACAAACAATGAATTGTCAGATGCCTAGATGGAATAAAAGATGTTGTGTTTCAATTTTTAAAAAATCAGTCTTCGAAGATGTCAAAGTTTCGTTTTTCATGAAAGAGCAAGATCTGAACAGTATAAAAAATTAGATATCAAAGTTCTATAGATGTCTGATATAGTCCTGAAATCTTTGTGAAAGTTCGATCATGCTAATATAATTTTTTTTCTCTCGAACGACATGGGAAAATCTATTCTAGTAAATTTTCAAACAAAATAAAATACGTACAATCGAAATTTTTCCATCCATACTGGATTGAGCGTTGTTTTCTTAACATCCGTTGTTTGAATATATTTTGCTGGTAATTTATCTTTGAGCGCATTTGTTGGTGATGGAACACCCTTTTCTCTTCCTTCTCGTCTTCTTGTCGTTGATTTACGAAAACTTTTTAAACGTTTCATAAAACCCAGTTTTCGATCAGTATTTCCATCGGTTGTCGAGGAGCCACCCTCTTCATCCGATGATCCACCACCATTTTGAATTAGTTTCTTATCATCGGGTACGATTCCCAACATACAATAGGGATCAGAAAATCCTGAAAATTTCAAATATTTTAGTTATACTTATTTTATAAAGATCTCATGTGTACACATTACCATTGGCATCTTTCGCTTCTAAATCTTTTGCTTCAACAATTTCAATATTTAAAATTAGAATCGGAGGCTAGAAAACAGTAATATAATTAGTTTATGATTGATTGTATGACGAAAGATTTACTTTTTCTTCACTGGCTTTTGCTAATAATCGTTGATGTTCTTCATCCATAATTCCAAATGCTTCTTGGGCGTACATATACAAATCATTTTCACCTCCAATATGTTTCGATGTTGTTATACCAATTTTATGTTTGATAGTATAAAGTACTTCGATGTACAATAATTGATATTCATTTTCTGTTAATGCAGGAGGTTTTTCACCAAATGTAATACGATATTCGGGTGCCGCTTTTTGACTTTCTATTTCTTCCTAAAACAACAGTAGTATATTGAATATTTACTATAAAATATTTTTGTATTTGTATGTACATCTTTTTTTATTTTTTGTAATCGATGATCATGTTTTTGTGCAACAGCTTCAAAACTCTCCAAAAACGATCCAACACCTTCATCGAACCTAAAATGAGATAGATATATCAGAAAGATTGATCAAATATGTTCATAAGGAGAATAATATAGAAGATGCTCATTATTTTAAAAAAAAACGAAAATTTGAACATTTAGTCTTTCTTTTTTCTAAATGCTCATTTTTATCTTGATTTTGAGTAACTAAAATTTGGTTACATCTGTTTCATCAATTTTTATATTAATAATTGCCTACAAGGCTTACCGTTTTGATAATGCTGCTAAAAATTTCGATTCAATTGTTCGTGTTTGAATTTGCATTTGTTCTTTCTCTTAGAGAAGTTTAACTGACTCACGATCTTTTCGATGTATTCCACTCTATACAAGTCAATCTATTTTTTTTCTTGTTTTTATTTTTAATAATATCTGATTTGTGGATCGTTACCATTATCATTCATTTTTTTCAACGTGTTGAATAAGTATTCTTGTTCTTTATTTTTTTTTTCTTTTGTATTTTGAGTAAAGAAGAGGTATTCAACTCTACACAAAACCATTTTTATGTTTTTAATTTTTTTTGTTCTTTCGTTTGCCTTTTTCTTAAAGAATTTTGCGTGTTCAATGGATGTAATGCTATCAACTTGAACATTGTGAATAATAATAAGAAAAATAGGTTGATCGACTGTATCATGTTTTCTTCTTCGTCGTCTTTTACAATCGTATATTACCATCTCTGATCTTAGAACCTTTAGAGACTTTACTTTTGTATCATAGTATTCAATCATAATAATAAATAGAGTTGATAGTTTATTATTATTTTTTCATAGATATAGACACGTGTCAAAACTAGGTAAAAAGAGAATTCGCTGCATTACATTCCGGATGTTAAAAGAAGAAGAAAAATCATCCAGAAACTTTCTTTTTCTACAGTTTTTACGCTAATTTCTCTTCTCTTTCTCAAAAATAATTGATTTTAGGAATACAATTATGTTTTCTAAAGCTCCAAACTTTTCTTCTAATACAATTTTTACACAAAAAATATGTTTTAATGTGATTCTCGTACGCGTATTATACATTCAAAATAAGGAGACACACATTCGAAAATAGGTAAAAAATTGCTTAATGAAGAGATGATCGATAATTGTTCAAAGATAATTATAATGAGAACTATCAGTATTTTCAATAAAACAGTTTCTCTTTACTGACGCATCTTCTTTAACATCATCCTTTACACATAAACGTTATATTTCTTAATATAGTTCAAAATTCTCACTACATCAATATTCACACTGTCATTAGTATTCATTCTTATATGGCATAGTGAATAATTCAAAGTTTCTCTAACATGCAGTATAATTTAACAAACTTTATTGACAGTTGAACAATTCATAAGTTAAAAATGAATCGAATTTCTTATGTGTCAAGTTTTTCTTGTGTCTTTTGTTTTTCTAAAATGCCAAATAATATTTATCCATAGACAAAACAGACTATCATTAATCACAAATATATTTACTGATAAAAAACATAAAATAATAATCAATGGAGACAGTTATAGCTACCAGTATTATTTTTAAACACCCAAGTCAAACTGCGTTTCACTCTCTCACAGAGAGGAAGGAAAAAAGTAAATGATTCACACAAAAGGAGTCCACATTATTCATTTCACAGAAATATAGTTTCATGAATTGAACCTTTTAAAAGGTCATTACGATTGGGTGAGAAATTATGACTTTTGTGTCTGTTAGTCAAACTAGCTGAATCGTAATATACTGCACGTGATATACTCGTGATATGATTGTATTAAAATCATATAATAAATTTAAAAAAAGTGTATGAAAGAAAAGGTGTGAAATTTTTTGGCTCGACACGTAAGGATCGAACCTTGTTTCATTGCGATCCTCATTGCGATCCTCAACGCAGAAAATATTAAAAGCATAGAATTTCGATGATATAACGTGGTCAAAACTACCCCAGAAGAAATCCCGCAAGAATGTTTAATATTTTGCTAATATTTCGAATTTTTTGTTAGCATTTGGATATTCGAGTAAACGTTGAGGCTATTTTCAGCTGAGCTTTTTTAGTGGAACTCAATCACAAATGTATTGGCTGCATTTCTAAGTGTGTAAGGTACTGAAAACTCAAAGTTCAAGCATGAATGTTTTTCGTTTATTAATACGTAGTTGGGTAGTTGAACGATATGTTTCAAAATTTTTCGTTGATTCTCATGTTTTGGTCGAAATCTACATAATTTTTCGATGTGAGAATTCGAAAAAAAGCCAAAAGCGTAATTTGTCTTTTCTCCTCCAAGAATTAAGTCTTTATTAGAATTGGTCAAGATAAGTTTTCATTAAGCGCTAATAGGATAAAAAAGTATATAATCCGACTCACGAAGGAAGGTCGCCAAGTGTCCAATCGCTTTCCGAACGAAAACTAGTGGATACTGGGTTATCGAGCATGCTGATTCTAATATGACTACGAGAGCTGCCATTAAGCCTTCGAAGACCGATTTTCCAAGCTAAAAACTTTTTTTCGCCGAAAAATTTTTCTGATCTGTCTTGATCTGATTGTAGTGCGTGTCGAGTTGTCTATAAAACACTATTTTTTGTCATTTCCGATCGATTTTAAGTACGGTTATAGAGACTTGAAGTTGAAAGAAATCACAATTGTGACTATATCTCCTTTATGAATTGACCTGAAATGACAGAAATTAGTGTTTTATAAATAACTCGACACACACTACAATCAGGACAGATCAGAGCGTTTTTTTGGCGAAAAAGGCTTTTAGCTTGGAAAACCGATCTTCGACGGCCTAACGGCAGCTCTCATGGTCATATTCAGAATCAGCATACTCGATAACCCGATAATGCATTATCCACTAGTTTTCGTTCGGAAAGCGATTGGACACTTGGGGATCTTCCCTCGTCAGTTTTTGACGCTGATTCCGAATATGATATTGTGATTGTATAAAAAATGAGTTCTAGTGGAGAAAACTGAGAATTACGATTTTTTCATAATAGACAAAACAATTTGAATTTTTTGAAACTGAAAGGTTTTTCGAAATTCTAGATTCTGCAAACTTTTTAATTCTTTTTCCTTAAAAGTTGTTTTTTCAAAAGTTGAAAACCACTTTTTCTTCTTAGTTCCACGAAAAAGGAGATTCTAGTGGTCAACTTAAGAGGGCGAATCTCACGAATTGTCGCGTCACTTTTTCAGACAAATCTAGTGGGTTATAGGTTATCGACTATGCTGAATTCGAATATCATAGTGGTAGCTGCCCGGGAGCCTTCTGAGAGTGGTTTTCTGGAAAACCAAATTTTCAGAAACTCTAAAAAGTAACCAAAACCTTTCTCAATGAGGCATGATTGTAGTCCGCAACTTTGTGATTAAAATGAGACATCTCTCAGCTCTACACAACCTTTCTTTGCAGAGTTATAGAATTTGCAAGAAAGGCCCTACATTAATTTCTTCTTATTTCTGTAGCTTTGAGCTGACAATGAACATTTAGGGCTTTTCTTGTAAATTCTATAACTTTGCAAAGAAAGGTCGTGTAAAGGTGAGATATGTCTCATTTTGATCAAAAATTTGTAGGCTATCTCATTAAGAAAGATTTTGGTTACTTTTTAGAGTTCCTGAAAATTTGGTTTTCCAGAAAATCGCTCTCAGAAGGCTCCTGAGCAGCTACCACTATGATATTCGGATTCAGCATAGTTGATAACCTATAACCTACTAGGTGAAAAAGTGATGTGGCAATTCGCGAGATCCTCGCGTTAGATGATATCTAGTAGAGTACAGGTACTGGAAGACAGCTGACCTTGCTAGTGACATTTTCAATAGAATAGGGCGCCTTTTTATTACCTTTGATGTTCAGTGGTGTCGCTTTTAGTTTTGTTGGCTTTGTTCTGAAAGTTATTTTCTGTCTTTATACTGGTCTGGTCGGTAGACAAAGTTCCAAAAAGTTAACCCAACGCTTTCATCGGTTTTCCCACATGATGATCTTTAGTCTATACGTCGGACTAGTCTTCTCATCTACTACAAACTATACGTTGAAAGTGTCAGATAATTGTTTTAGAACCGAAGCTAAGCGAGTATCCTATTCAGTTTTGAAATAATCAACTGTCAATATAGAATGAGATTTTAATTAGTTTATCAGAGGAACAATATAAAAACCTCACCTGCTATGTCCTCCAACGCGAAAAACCATTTTGTCTGTGAGTGTATTATTACTGTGATTTGTTGTATTACTACTTTCTGCTTTTGTAGTTTGACGAACTATTTCAAATAATGATGATGTTGTTGAATGTTTCGACTTATTGTGACTGTTAATTGATCTATTGTTCTGTTTCTGTTCAACAAATTTTTGTTGGTTCTTTCCTTCATCCATTGAATAAAATTTTACTTCAATGTTGTCAATGTGGACCTTAGATCCCCTGATAATTTATTTGCACACAATGGAAAAATTATTCTTATTAAAAATAATAACTAATACAAGATATTTTCTTTTTTTTGATGTTGTTTGCTTCGCTCTCCCAAAAAAAATGAATCGTAAAAGATAATGAGAATACGACAGAAAAATAAAAAATAAAACGACATGAATCCCTTATATGAATACTAATTCAAGTTAACTAGAGAGTGCCATTGTAGCAATGGTAGACGATAGGAATGGCTCATTTTTGTTTCTAAGTCCATAAAAAGAAGAAACTAGATTTTTTCTTTCTTTTGTTCTTAGTATAATTACTGATGATGTAGTTAAAAAAAAGTGTCGTCGTCGTTACAGTGTGCACTTTTGGTCGATGTCTATTTTATGTATGTTATTTAAGAAAAAGAAATGAAGAAAAATGAAAATCATGTAAAATCTTTTATGATAAAGAGCCTTAAAACAACAGTATTAAATATGCAAACATTCCCACACTTGTATAATTCAAAAAATGAAATAGAAAACGTGTTTCATGTTGTTATCAAATACTTTGTCGTAGTAGGATCAGCAGTACGATGAAAGAAAAAAGTTATTGATGGCATCAGATCAATTTTCTGTATTGTACACATTATTCTTATATAGTATTCCCAAATATCACCATCAGTTGAACAGCAGATAGTATGTAAGATGTAATACTATCCATCAATGGATTAACACGTATTCCCTTCAAAAACTTCTCTCCTCTTTCCGTTATAAAGCGGAAGTTTTCTTATCAAATTGTTTGTTTATGTAGAAATCGTTTTTTCCGCCAAAGAAGCAAGACGTTTTCTTATTTAATGAGAAAAAATCATTTAAGTTGAATTGCCACTGAACGCTAATTGTACTAAACTGTTTATTACTATCTCAAATAATGTCAACTCATTGAGTTCAAATGATTGGTTCTTAATTAAGTCCAGAATAGACACAACGGTATGTTAACGGCGTCTGTTCTATATTTCAATTTTTTATCACCATTAACTGGCCGATGTAACAGTGTGAGTTGACGGAAACAAATGGTTACGGGAGGGGTCATTTTCCACGAAGTCATTTATCTTCTCGTTTTACTGTATCACTATTGTATATATATATATATAATGACCACTAATATTCTCCGAGAATTCAGAAACAGGATCAAGATAAGCTTTCATTAAACTTTCTTTCATTACCTCGTTAAATTATTTCGCGGATAATCAAAGAAAGTTTAATGAAAGCTTATCTTGATCTTTTCACATACACTCAAGTGACAGATGCCATTGAAACTCATACTACTCTCTAAAAAAAAGTGGTTTGTGTATGAAAACCTAAAAGGGTATACAGAACCACAACTGTTTCTAAACTTAATTGAAAAAACTCGTTTAACGAATTTTGAAAAATCCTTCGTTCATATTCGAGGGAAACTGATTCTGAACAACTTTTATACCCACACTTTTCCTTGAAAATACTTCCTTCAAGCGAAATTTGGTTCAACGTGTTTTGAAAAATCCATTTTCAGCCGAAAATAAGCAAAAATTTTAAAGTATCGCATTTGACTCTCATACTTCACCGGTTTGTAGAGAACACTTTGAAGTATATGTTCTGAAGTTTTTTCGGCTTACTGACATTATTTGGCTGAGAAAAAATAAATTACTGAAAAACGTTGTTAAATTTTCAACTTACCTAACGAGTGGCTAAAAATGAATTCTAGAATCTGGCAGTCCATCTTGTAGCCCATGAAATTCTCTATCAGATGAGGTATTACTTGAACTTTTTCGCTAAGTCGTTATTTTACAAACAGGACTTTAAGCTAGTAGAGTACGCTAAACTGACGTTAATTAGTACTAATTAGTCAATAACAGGAAAGAATGAGCAAAAGTTTTATATATTTTCTCATAGTAAATACTCTCCACACATTTCTCTATCGATTCATGCAAGAGCCAAGTTTTTATGATGAATGAAGAATGAACAGAACTCTTTTTAATAATAGTTCCTTGTGCAAAAACTTAACAATATTTTTTTAAGTAATTCATTTTTTTCTCAGTCAGATAATGTGAGTAAGCCGAGAAAACTTCATGACATATACTTCGAAATATCCTCTGCAAACTGGAAACGTTAGAGGAAAATCTGTATGGGATAAAAAAAAATTTAAGAAGAAAATCTGATAGAATTTATGTACTTAAACGGTTTCGTACCGTACCTTTTCTTCTACGAAACCTAAAAGGGTTCAGAAATGGTGGCAATTTCTCTATACCCTTTTAGGCTTCGTATACAAACCTTTTTTTTTACAGAGTAGTGTCACAGTACTAGGACGGATACGTGCAATACCAGCAAAAAATTAAAAAGTGTAACAATGATACTTTTGAGGTAAAAAATAAAAAAATAATTGCCCTAATGAAAGTACTCATACTATGAGTACGACTTTACTCATAATTCGTCTATGAGCACTCATATGAGTTTTACTAACAATTCTGAAGTATTTTTACTCAGTTCAGTTAGTCATGTGTGTACTCAGAAAATATTCATTCACCGTTTTATTTTGCAAAACTGAAACTCTATAGAGAACGTATAATTTAGTAAAGAAACAGAATATTTATATTACTTTTTTCGCGCTGGTCTCTATACATAGTCAGAGATGAACTCGTCTGTGAAAAGACTTGTAGTCCAACTCCGGCTGCCTGAGCTCACTCCTCTATATGAAAATACCAGATGAACAATACGCATGAGTATTTTGCCAAAAGTTATATGACTACTCAACGATACTCAAGCATGCGTACTCAAAGTCATACCCACAGCACTCATTGCTCACTCATGGGTACTCATGTGTGTACTCAATGAGTAAAAAAAATGTGTGAGTAGTTAACATATGATGCAGAAGTAATGGTGTAAATGTCAAGCCGTATTTCTCAGCGACAGAGCATCGAATCACTTTAGAGTTTTTTTTGTTTAAAAGAGCAAAGTCTAGAGAATAAATTTGTCTGGCAAACAATTTTTATTTATTCAATTTGAACAGTACGACAACCTCAAAAAGATCTTGCAACGTACTTTTATTTTTATTCTTTTCACTTTAATCTGAGAAGAAAAGCTTTGAAAACTAAACAGATGAGAATGCAGTTCATGCAAAACTCGGTCGATCCCTGTACTTTCTAAAAGTTTCTTAATAATTCCTTAATAGTAAAAATACTCAGTTTTAGTAGAAAAGCACCATTTTGCATGGGGAGATGACACATCGAGAAAATTACTTTGCTTAAGTAGTAAAGATTTTAAATAATGTGAATTTGCAGAGATTGGGATACTGTTACAGAAAATACTTTTTAGCAAAAGGAGGAAGTTGGTTCAGTATCTGAAAATTATTAATTAATTGTATTTCTAAAACTAATGAAAAATTTGCGAATTTTTGATTAAAAAGATAATTTATCATCCACCATTTGAAAGAGTGATAAAAACACTTTTGGTTTCTACAATTACATAATTTCAGACATATTCTGTTATAGAGAAAAAATATGTTTGATGAGAGAAACAATTTGCAGAGAGCGAAACTTACAAGAGCTTCTTTGGCGACATTTACGATTTAGATTTTTTCTCATTCAAACTTAATCAGGAAAAAATTTGTTCTGTATGCTTTACGAAGTTCAGACTTTGGTCTTTCTAACGGAAAAATATATTAACTCTCCAGCACATTGGAAACATGGAGAAATAATGCTCGACATTTACACCATTAGTTTTGCACCATATGTTACTCGGGACATTTTTCAGCAAAATACGACTTTGAGTACTCAAGCTTAAGAGCCATTTCACATAAGCGACGACTACGTTACATAGAACACTGTTCAAACGTATCGCACAGAAGTTGTTGAAACCAGTCATAAAAGAAAATATAGACATTTCTGAGTAAAATGGCGCTTTCCGTTTGAAAAAATATTGCTAGGTTGCTGAGAAATGAGCATTTTAAAATTTCGACCAACTTTT